>JAUKWC010034823.1:0-16524 GCA_032356245.1 Endocladia muricata
ACACACTGCGACTGCTGTTGTAGTGATGGCGACGTGCAACTGGGCACTATATAAGCCGTTGATGGGCTGTGACTCAAAGTAAAAACCAGCCAGACTTGGCATCACTTTCCTTTTACTTTCTTGTTCAGCATTCCGCTTCCTTCTTCTTTCTCCTTTCACTCTAACAGAACCTGTTCTCATCAGTACCGTGTCGGTCGAAGTGTGTCCAGGCTGACACTGAGATTAGTAAGGCTGTGCGATGATGGTGTTTAGGACGTATAAACACGAATGTACAAGTGATAGAGATAGAATCTTTGATCTAAGCGTGTAATGGGTCAATTGTACGGGTGATTGTAGAGAGTTCGTGAAGCGAGTAGATCGGTCCGGTTAGCTGTGAAGAATTGCGTATGAAGAGAGTTTCTCGACCGACTCAGAGTAAAGATCGGCAAAACAGAGCCAACCTTCCTGTATCGAATTCGTATCCTCCTTGTCCTTGTTTTCCGTCACTCCGCCGACCTACATCCATTAACTCGGTCCACACATGTGACACTCGTGAAGCTACGATTGTCAAAATTGGCTACGTTCTTGGCGGCTTCTGTAGTTCCGTCAACGACTATGATCCCGACCTGAATGTCATTCGACTGGAGCCAATGCAGAAATATATCATTCAGCGCGTGTATGTAAATAGCAGCTTCGGCCCGGCGAAATGGCAGCGATTCGGCTTCGTGCTCCTGGCCACTGACGACGAAGAACGCACAGACAGTATATGGGTGGCCCACATTCTGTTTCTCTTCTTTATGCATGAGCGTTAATCACTGAAACCTACCGAGTATGCCTTCGTCTTGTACATGGATTGAGTTCCACCAGTCGACGCGGTTGATGATACTCTTCAATGCGTTTGGTCGCGGTGGTCTACACATGTGCATGTAAACCGCACAGAAAATGCCGTCCTGCTCGTAAAAATGCGGCAACTAGGGCCTCGAGCTCCCGCTTCACCCTGGTTTGGCCTGTGCAATGCATATGCTGTCACGGGGACAGCTCACGTGGTGCGGTCAAATTTCCGCAACCCCCCTTTCACTCCTCAGCTCCACGGGCTTTACTATTACTTCTACATCAACAATTTCTATAGAGACCCTCATACATGGCCGGTCCTACCCGAACACTCCCCTCCAACGGGCCACGCCATTCTCTCTGCACTTGAATCAAACATACAAGAAAATTACAATCTGTTTCGTGAGCTACCGACATAACGGTACGGTTTCGATCCGTGTCTCTCTTTTATGCGTCGACAGCTACTCGTCCTCGGCTCCAAGAACAGCGCCCAGGGGAGAATCCAAAGTTATGGCGAGATTTCGTGACAGGCCAGGCGCGCCATTTCAAAGGTCATATGCTCCATTGCCTGATTCTCCGCGTGCGACGAACCAATCGACAACACAGCTAAACATATGAGAGATGTTGTCCGAAAACCACATCTTCCGCAATGCCACATAACATTTGTTCGCTGCATCCACAATCGCCAGATTTATGACTACTTCACAGGCGCTTACTCAGAAATTCTTGCCATCCTCTTCACCACACCGTTCCATCCGGTCATATGACGACTCACGTAACGCCCCCTAAACAATAGAACCTTGCCCAAACATCTCCTGTGGAATAGTACGGCATTCAACGCTGCAAACGCTGCATTGTTTCCGCGCGGTTGCCAAAAGAAGGTACTTGGAGAACGTCACGCTGTAAGTGCGCTAACGCTGGCCCCTAAGGCCCTCAGCATGCTGCAGGCAGGATAGAATTGATGCCGGCCAGGCATCCGTGCGCGCAGCGTGCGTGACAGACCTGTACACGGACGTCCCATCGTGTTGAGCATGGAACCCTCGCAGCTCGTCACGGACATGTCCCCCAAAAGAGTTTCCTACCAGTACGTCATCCACCTCAACATCGGACAGCTCCTTTAGTGCAGTGTTGTCACCGAATGCAAGATCCTCGACCCTTGCTGAGTCGCCACCGTGAGAAGTCTGGAGTTCTTTGCTTCACTCCTGACCTCAACACCCTCACGCGCGCTTGCAATGCCTCAGATGCACGCTCCGCCGGCTCGCAGTCCGATACAAACGTGGTCTCCTGCGACATCAGCAGGAAATACCCGAGGGATTTGAACCACTTGTCCCTAGCGTTTCTCTTCCTCGCGCTTATCACGTTAGAGATTGTCTGTCTCATCCTTGCACTTAGAGCAAAGCCTATTGAAACAGCCTCCTTCCACTCGCGATGGGATTTGGCGTCCACGAACGAGCATTGCCAGTTCTCGGTGACGAGCTTGGCCCGCACCATTGCAATTAGAGCCGTCGCCTCATCATAGTAGGAACGCGTATTATAATGCTTACGATTGCGAAGGAAAATCGGTAGAATCGGCACGACACCCTCCAGGCCGTCCGAGGAAAGCTCCCCCGCCACTTACGGCTCACTGCGACCGGCCCAGTTCCGGACTGGAATAGGATTCGTTGGGTCCCGCTCAGCAGTTTGGCGTCGACATCATTGCAGAATCTTCTTCTCGGTGGTCTTGGCAACACCAGTGTACTTTGTCCTCACTTGCGTCATACGCTTCCGACTCTGGCCACATCCAGTTCCGGCACGCCATGTGGCCTGCTGGGTGTCACCAGAAATCCTGCGAGCTACGCGCAGGCCTCTGCCCTCCTGCTTGACATCCTTGATTTTGGTTTGCGATCGGAGAAACTCGCACAGCGTTGCCTTACTCGGCACCCACACGTCACGTAACTCTTGACCGGCCTGCCGTAGCTTTTCTCTGTAGTCGATGGACCCTCTCTTCAGACCACCATACTCTCGGTCAAGCGCCCTGGTCTTGTTAGTCTGCTCGGCAAGCATCGTGTGTAGCTCTTCCATCTGCTTTCGCATCATCGATTGTGAGCGACCTACAGGGGAAGTCTGAAGCGTTGTTTACGACGGCTCGCGCTGAGACGGAGACCAAGAAGGTCTCTCCACCGATGCACCCCGAGGACGTAGGGCCCCACGTTGAGTTTGCCCTCCTCCGCGTCGGATGAGCATCCGCACAGGGGAGGCAAAGCCGGGCATGCGGAAGCGTGGAGCGCACGCAATTCCAGTCCGGACAGTGAAGCTGACCGTGTTCGAGCTGCAGTCAGATTGAATAGACGCACGACTAGTACGCTTCTGATTGGCAGCACGCTATGGTGGAGCTCCCAATGCTACAGCAGCACCTTCCGTTGTCACAATACTGGCACCATTGGCTTGTTCACCTTCTGGACGAAACAGAGACGGCTCCGGCGTTGCCTAGAGCGGGAGAACCCCCGTTAACTTGCCTGCCGGGTGCCCCGAAGTTGCATTAACCTGTCAGTTCGGTGCAATCACAGTGACAGGCACAGACGACGCATTATCTTGCTCCTCCCGCTGTTCGTGGGGGTTGTTGCGAGAAATTTGCATCTGAATAGCCCTTCTCGTCCACGTGTACAGCGGAGCCATCAATGTGGAGCTGTGCCACAGACAGGAAAAGTGAGCCGGAGGCTCTCTGACAAGAACAAGTTCGAAAACTACATCGTGGTTGCTGTGAACTGAGCAGTACAAGTGACAACAAGTACATAACACTGGTAGTGGGGCCCTTCTCAAGTCATGCACCCGCGGAGAGTGTCTGCCGACGTTTGAAGTACCATTAGCGTCAACGGCAGGACCCGAAGCAGTGGCCGAGGGCCTGCAAATAGGCATTCCAGATAGTAACGAAAACTCAGACCAGGGTGGTGTCATTAATGACAGGGGTCTAGATCTACACATGTGCAAATACATGCGCAGATGGTTGTTGTTTTTGCAGATGGCCGTTCACGAATCCATCTACACGTGTGTTTTGACATGTGTCGATCTCAGCCCCTGTCACAAGTTACACTCCTCCGCGTACAAAATAATCTACTTTCTTTCCCAAGTCTCGTGAACGAAGCGCTGCTGTTCGTAGCTACTGTTATGGAACAAAAACATGAGCGCGTTTGAGAACATGGTCTCCGTGGCTGCTGTCCTTCCCGTCCTCAATACAACTGACACACACCTGCTCCCACGGCACGACATCTCACACCCTCGTGATACCGATAAATCCGCGCGTTCCTCCCTGCTGTATTTCCTTTGTCCTCATCTCTCCTCCCTCTACTTTTATCGACGTGGTTATCCTTTGTTCCGCTTGCGATGCTCCGCTCCCCCGACCGTGCACCCCTCTCATTCTTGGGTTTCTTTCCCTCTTCGTTCCTCGCCGCACTGCAAGCATGCCACATACTGAACTCAGCCGGCCCGAGGCAGCCGCTGTGAGCCTGCATGCCTTCATTTATGTTCGCTCCTGACCCGACGTGGACGCGAAGTTTGACCTCATGAAGTTCTACGTGTCGGCCTTCCTATACTGTCTCGTCGCAGCAGACAACGAGGTCTCAACGCCGATCGGAGAAATTACCGTGGTGATGAGCACGCGGCGTAAGCCTGGCAGCGACTTCCGCACTTCTATCGAGAGGGCCAACTCGGTTTCTCGCGAGCTGGGCAGCGAGCAGATGAACCAGATAGTGCGTGCAGCGCTGTCAATCGCGTCGCTGACCCGAAAAGACAAGAGTATTGGGGAAATCGCCGATGCTGCCATGAGCCAGAAGAAGTATGGGGTGTCCCTTACTGTTCGTGAAAAAATTAACCTCAAAAAGTCGTTGACCACTGAGCCACAGGCGCTGGCTCTGGTTGGGCCACTTGAGCGCACGCACAGATTTGAACAGTTCGCACAAAGGTCAATCTCTCTAAGGTGAGCAAGGTTAGGGAAGTATTTCTGCTAGGAACATTTTCTGTTGGCCGCCTCAGAACCTTTGAGGTTCTCACATTCTTCCAAGCGATCAATATACACCATTCGAGACGCGGCAGCAACCATGTATTCGCTTCGAAGAAAATAGATAAAATCGGAAATTGACTCCCGTTTGCTCTCGAACTGCTAACTGGAGTGTGAACTAAGCTGACAAAGGCAGTAGGAGTTCGGAAGTGCGAGGCATTAGTCGGGCCCTACCTTCTGTTTCGTCGGCGCGTTCAGCACTTTGTGTCTTTGAAGTGACGTGCTGGTGGCTTTGCACCCACCATGCAGGAGAACACGCCGAAAGAGTATGCGGTAGCAAGTGTTTAGGACATTGCGAGCAGTACGGTAGCGAAGGGCCAAATTGCTGAGAAGAATGCGGCAATATGGGCGGTTACTAGTCTAATCCTGTCGAGCTTGCAAGCCATGGTTACAAACGAAGCTTTGCACGATGTCAACCGCCGCAGTAACTGGCCGTATCTGCACCACTTTGAGTCGCGCGATGACCCCTTCCCAGGGGTCTTCCTAGGGGTCTTTGCAGACTTGAGCGGGGATACCCACGAGGCCTTATTGCTTCAGCGTGAAGCGCCTGAAGACCATAATACCTGTTAGGAAGTTGTCAAGGTGACCTCGGAGCTGTTGGATGCTGATTTCGAAGACCCAAGACCGCGTTGTCGTCGGCCGGCGACACTTTCGAGCACCCCGCGCAGTGTGTGACTTTCCGCGCAGCCTCATCGTTCTTTGTCATCGTGGCTGAGAGAGGAGCTGGAGCTGGACCTGCAGGGTAGCGACAACAAAGGGGGGGATGCTGTCCCACATAGCAGTACAGTGTAAGCTAGAGATGCTTTCCGGTCCACTATCAACCCGTTGGTGCCGGAGACGAACGACCGGCTCCGTGAAGCTCCCGAACCGGGCAACAGCTTTAGCCCGACTCCGTCCTCGGAGGAGGTGTGGGAAGAATCGCTCCCCGAGAACAATTCGTCGGCCGACCTTCTCGCGAAATTGCTCCGCCTCATGAAGTCAGACCGTCGTGTCCATAGCTGATTTTTCCATGACCTCATCAATCATCACGCTAACGACTCGGGTGAGTACCTAGAGGGTACGGTTCAGCTGCTGTTGACGGACCCTCACTTCAACACCATAAGCGACCGGGGTGGGGACAACTCTACCCATGATGGCTTCACCCACAAGGACATGGACGCCTCCATCGCAATATTCCACGCACTGCTTGCTACAACCGCCCACGGAATCATTTTCTATAGTGTTCTACAATTCGGCATGTCACTTTCGCCCCTCAAGCGTTTCACCCGAGAGGTATACGACGAGGGCAATGACAGCGCCAGTGCGTCGAGCGGGAGGAGGCAGAAGGACGTCTTTTTTGACATCGGGGACCAGCCGAAGGTCCACGCCCGAGCTCAGGGTCATTACACGCATAAACCGGATATAAAAGGATGTGGCCACGTCTCAGTCACACAAGAGGCTGTTCATTTCAGGCGGAGGAATGTCTCGCTTGAAGTGAACTTCGCGCGAGTATACTACCAACGGAACGGGTATATGCAGTCTTCGCACCCAGGCTGGACGCACTGTATGGATGGATTCCAGCGGTTGGAGCTCGGAGATGTGCTTCGGAGAGCTGACGAAGGGAGTCGCATGAATATACCTCGACCTGAGCAGAAGAGCATCAAGCACATGAGCGGGCTGGTTTTGCAGTATTCGACAACGGGGGATTTTGTTGTGGACCGTTGGAATGGTCATTGCGCGACTGCAAAACCATGCCTACTGTTTACAACGCTTCGTCGTTTTGTTGGTTGCGACAAGGATGACAGCTGCGTCAGTCAAGCACTACCGACCTTGGTGATGGCGTTTTGCGAAAGCGTTGTGAGCACCGCGTGCGACATTGGTGGCTCTCCGCGGACTGTGGGCCCTGCCGCAAGGTATTTGGACGGCGTGAAACGGAACGTGTCTGCCAGGAGGGGGAACAGCCCTGCGGATGCTCCTGCTGAGTGTCCCCGGTATCAATGTCTCCCGGAGTACATAGTCCGGTTTATTGCGAAGTACGTCGGGGATCCCATGCTTTCGCCTCGATGTTCGCGGTCGTCGATGGACAATTGGCCGGCGAAAAACCACGCTCTTCTGGACACGCAAGACTCGCGAACTTCACGGATGGTCGAAGCGATGGCAAACTGTGCGGCAGTACACTCATCGACTGTGAAGTACTGGCGTGTCGACCTCGGGGTGTTTGCAGATCGGGTCCTCACCAGACAAGAAAGTATCTTCCATTTCAACTGCAGGCTCCTGTAAGCAGAGTTTCCGGAGCGCACGCCGGAGATGAAGAATATCTACGGAGTTCAAATTTTGGAGGTAGATAATGAACGTCTCAACCGGATAGTCCTTCTCGCGGAAAGGCGGGCGGAGTCCAGAGGAGCCCCGAGGCATAATGTGTCCATTTTACCGGCATCGGTTTGTGTGGCCAGGTTTGTGACAGGCGCCCGGTACCTGCCTGGGGATGAAGATGAGCAGAATAGAGGTACTTTTAGAGCGCGAGCCACACACGTGGAGTTTTACGAGGATCGATGGGAATTGTCGCCGAGAGCTCTAGATTTACTGAGCTCCATGACTAGCCGGGCGGTGCGTGAGATTCTGAAGAGCGAGGAGCTGTTCACAAACTGCGGGGAGAAGTTTTCCTTCTACCTACTTCGTACAATCTTCCAATGCGGTGGGTAAATAGAAAAACTCAAACGCTACATGCCAATTCGAGACCCAGCTCTGGGCAAGCAAGCCACACTAAAGGAGTTGAGAGACACTTACGCCCAGGCGGAAGAAAGGTAGCCCAGAAAAGTGGGCGATTCTAAAGCCGTTATAGCAGCAAAAAGAGACTTCAGAGGTATTGAACATTTTGAGTAGGGTGATGTCACCTGTGTGCCTTCTCGAGCGCACAGATTTTTTCCAGTCTTCTCCGCCTTCACATTATAAGCTTCCTCCTCCTTCGTCCACATAGTTGATCCTTTCGCGCAAGTGGTGTACTTCCGAAATGACCGACGAACTTCCCATCGCAATCTCCATGAGCGACTTGCTCACGCTTACCACGGAGCCGCAGCCGAGGGTACGATCGGAGCCGGAATCGCAGCCAGCGGCGACTGGGGACGAGTTCCGGGCTGAAGCGGGCATGCAGCCCTCGCCATAGGAGCGTCCACCGCAGCAATGCCTGCACCGATACGGCTCACAGTAGGGGCGTCATTTGTTTGACCGCTCTCCAGCACCAGAGACTTCGGACGATGAAAACTCAAATGTGGTTGCCATGGACGCCGACGGGCAGTCGATGTCGTGTCGGAGTTTCTCGAAGCCCGCCTACGAGTCTAACGAGGTTTACGTGACCATTGCGCAGCCCATCCAGGCGCACCACGTTCTTCACGAGAGCATAGACGCCACCATCTACGGCGTCCAGGCCGCCATGGTTCGGCGTGTCTACAAGTACCACTTTGGCGTCATGTCGGTCATAGTGCGACGGTGCGACGATCCCTCGCTACGAAATATCGTTTCTGAGACCATCAAGGACGGCATGGTGTTGCGCAAGGCTCTCAACTTGGGTATGTTCGATGCGCTCCATCATCGCCAAGCTGCCTTTAGCCTAAAAGAGGAAAAGGACGAAACGGCATAGGTTGGCGAGCGCCTCCGCGTTCGTCTCGTTCACCGAAAGGATGGACGAGACGTGACGGATGCAGAAAGTATCTGCGACGCGTGCCAAGCAGAACACGTCGCCGGACTGGTCCGCATCGACAAGTCGTTCTTCAAATACCTCATGAGTGAAAACCACCTCATGCAGACTCTCGCCGCGGAGAACGACATGGACTCGCTGGCATTGTATCAGAACGTAACTGGGGAGGCAATGACCGAGGAGATTCTGCTACCAGCAACCCGCTCATCTGCCTAACGCCGCTATGTACGCGGAGCCAAGATTTTCCTCCGAGTCTCAGGCGTCATGATAGTGCTGAGCGACCTGACCAACGACCCCTCGACCTCTAAGAAGGTCCACATCACTCAACTTGATGACCAGCATATTTGGTCTGAGAGCCCTCGAGATCCAGCTGTGTTCTAAACTTCTGCGTTGCGGTTCATTACCGACGAGGACCGCGACGGAAAGCCTCAATCCGAAGGTTTATACGGGTGCGCGCGCCAGCTCTTCCAAGCCTCACTAGAAATGTTTAAGAATTATGGGAAGGTGAAGGGCTTGAGTTATGACGACTTTCTCAGGCCTCAGATTGCCCAATAGAAACTCCTCGAAATTTCCGTCATAGAGCTCTACATGAACCAGATGGGCCTCTTCTCCCAGAGATACAACGACTCTTGAGAAGATCTGGAGAAGCGCAACAGGGCCCGCGCTACGCGCTTGGCCAATAAAGTAGCTGACCGCTTTCCTTCTGACCACAGCAAAAACACCGCCACGGCTTGTGCGAGTACCCCAACTGCTGTGCCTTCCACATGCATCTCTGCCCAGCGTGCGCCTGCCCCCCACACGACTGCAGCCAAGCTTCCATTCCATGCGCAGAAGGCCCCAGCAGTGTTGCCCCTGACAAAAGTACTTACCATGGACACAATGGCTGCACCCTCCTCCCGGTCAACGACTCGACTTGTGGAGGTTGTGCAGTCAGGGAAGTCTGGTGGCGGCAAATGGGCAGAGGGGCAGTCGAGACGAGGGTTCGTTGAGAAGAAGAAGGGGGCTCAGGAAGTCACGGGTCAACTTGAGGGTGCTCGGCAGATGTTCGACGACGAGGTTCCGAACAACTGCCGGTCGGCACTGCAGACAAGACCCTGCTGTCCGAAAAAACACCCGACATTTGGGACCATCTGCCATACGTCGGCCAGCCAGGTCACGAACAAGAGAAGCTGCGGGTGTGGTTGACAAAAGACAATCACAGCATGCTCTGGCTGCCCCCCATCCGCATACCCTTTGAGCACCGGCCGCACATGCACGTCTCCATCAAAGGCGTAATAGTCATGCATCGGCTTCAGTTCTTGATGGGGAGCTACACGTACTTCACCGGGCTCGAGGGTCTCAATGCGGGTCCGGATAACTGGAAGTACAACCGGCCTCCGACACACTTCTGGATGAATGAAGCACACAGGGTCTAGGATTATCGCAGAAAACATTCCTACTTCGAGAAGCGAGAAGATGAGCTTGTGCACCTCGCCTACACGTGCCTTGAGAGTTTTGCTGACTTCAGCGGCAGTCCGCGTGGAAACGTCGAGCCCCTCTTATCGACGCCCGCGTGGAAGCTTTCCCACGTTGAAAATGCGGTTTTCGTTCATTGCGAGCACATTCAGCATGGACAAGTACCCGGGACAGGGGCCAATTGCGACCTGGTGGCACCCGATTGTGAACGCGGGGGAAGACGAGGGGGGCGCAGTAAACCAGGAGCTGGAAATTGCCCGTTACTCCATTATATGGAGCCAAGTGATAGAATCTTGTGAATAGAATGAGGATTGGGTATGCACTTCGTAAACGCGTGCGCAGCTGGACGTGTGGGTGGGTCAGCGTGCTGCCTACGTCGGTCTGAGGAAGATATCTGGGAAGAAGCTGTTCATACCTAAGATGGGGGGTCGCTTTTTGGTTACTGGGACGGAGTGCCCGTGGCATGCTCCGCGCAATGACTTGGACACGTCATTGAAAGGGGAGATACTGGGCTTCTCTGCAGCCGTGAACGGGGCAGTGGGTTCCCCGTTATGGGTGCTTGACTTTTCACACGCGTCTATATACGGGGAGGAGAGCGAGCAAGTGGCCGCGGCGGGGTTGTTCAAGATGAAGAAGATCATTGTGCCGCCCAACTATGTGTTTTTCGGCCATGGGCAACGTACCCACGCTCTGGCTGGAGATGAGCACTGCAATCCGGATGATTTGACGCTACGGTATCATTCTTACCATATGCTGGAAGGGAAGTCTGTGTCGAACAAGGTGTTCTACGCACTGAGAGGGCTATCACAGTTCCCGGCCCGTGAGCTGGCCCCTGTTCTTGGTAGTAAGAAGAGAAGAGGAGAGGAATCGGACAGTGCCGACGACGCGGACGCGGTCGGCTTTGCAAACTCGGACCTACGCGGAAGTAATAGGGAAGGTGCACTCGTGTCTGGATACATCGGTCTCGACTTGAATGACCACGAAGACTCGATTGCCATTCCGACGAGTAGTGAAGACGATTAGGGAGCTATACGAAGAAACCATCGAATCGCGTGCAGTAGAACAAGCTTAAATGCTACATCTCAGTTCAAAAACCAGTTCTCGCGAGTAGGTAACACTATAGCGGCTGGGAGTGACCTGGACTCAACCGCACGAAAAGTCGCCCAGACAATTGGGCGATCTTCGGGCCACTGTAGTAGAAGAAAGAAGTTTGAGAAGTAGGAAAGCTTCGGAATGCGGAGATGTCACTACTGAAAGGGGCTGAGATCATCTCATGTGAAAACAAATGAGAACAGAAATTTGCGAAACTTAACGCGAAAAACGAGACCTATCTTCTCATGTATTTTCACATGTGCAGATCTGAACCTTTGGCATTACTGACACTCTGCAGATCTTAGAGGCTACATACGTTTCAACGCCAGGAAATACACATTCACGACCCCATTCTGACGCCGACTCGAGGTTCTCATTGTTTGTACCCTTCGTGTGGTACGTGTAAGACCAGTTCAGGACAAAAACCGTGTGCCTCCGGCACTGCATGGTTCAACCACAGCACTCGTACACCCTGCTGCACTTCCCCATATCTTTTCCAGACTCTTTGTTTCTCGTGGAGAAGAGGAGGATCTGGTTCAGGGAGAGCTCTTTGACGGCAACTCGGAGGAGTCTCGATTGAGCAATCTCAGTCTCCAGAAAGTCGTCACAGCTCAGGCTCGGCGCCTTGCCATACATCTCCAACAGGTCTAGGCAGACTTGGAAAAGTTGGCGCACTCACGCGTAGAAAGATCCAGATTCAAACTTTCCGTCGCGGTCCGGTTTGTCGATGAACCGCGAAGCGGAAGTCATGAGCACAGCTACCACTCGACGCCTCTCTGACCGAAGATGCCGGTCATCAATGTGACTGATGCCGACCTTCTCAGAGGCTGACGTGTCAAAGGTCAAGTCGCGCGACACTTTCACGATGCCTGAGTCCTGGAAGGAATCCTTGGTACGCGGACGTAGAGGCGGTAGGCAGACAGGCCGGTTGCTGGGAGCAGAAGGGCCTCGGTCGTTGGCTCAACAGTTCCCTTGTGACTCAACGTCAGTGGGTCCATGTTGTTCTTCACGGCGAGAGCCTGCATGAAGTGGATGACACTCACGAGGTAGTGGAAGAACGACTTGTCGATGCGGACCAGTCCTGCGGAGGTGTTCTGCTTGAACGCGTCTGACATGATTTCCGTATATGTCGTGTCCCGTCCGTCCTTCCGGCGGACGAGACGCATGCAAAGGCGCTCGCGAGCCCATGCTGTGCCATCCTTTTTCCCTTTGAGACTAAGTAAGGCTTGGAAGCAATGAAGGTCGTCCACCATCGCACACTTCACACCTTCGCGCAAGACCATGCTGCCCTTCATGGCCATGGCAGCGATATATGGTAGCGAGGGATTGTCGTACCGTCGCACTGTGAACGACACGACGCCAAGGTCGTATTTGTCGCCGTGCCCAACCGTGCTGGCAAGGAGGTTGCCTATGGTGACGTCCGTGCTTACGAGAAGAACGTCCTGCGGCCATATGGTCTGCGCAATATGTACATAGAGCTCGGTGCACTCGTAGTCGGCCTTTCAGAAAGTCCGACACGTCACCGGCTTATCTTCTATCACCACGGAAACCACATCAGAGTTCTGACCGTCCTAAGTCCCCGGTGCTGGGGAGAGGTCTGACGATGGGCGTGCCTGGCCCGGGGTATGGCGGGGCAAGCGTTTACGTCTTGTGTACTCGGATAGAGAGATCTGCACGCCCGCTTCGGCCCGGAACTGCTCCCGCGTCGCCGCCGGCTGCAATTCCGGCTCCGATTGTACCCCCGGCTGCGACTCTGTGGGCGACATGAGCGAGTCGGGGGTGGAGGCTGTGATAGGGAGTTTTTCGGTCGTTTCGAAAGTACGCCACTTGCGAGAAAGAATCAACAATGCGAATGAAGGAGGAGAGATTTTATAATGGGAACGCGAAGAAGATGAGAATGGACCTGTTTGCGCGGGAGGATGCACGATTGACGGTAGAGAATGGAAAGACCAAAAGGAGAAAGTCCTAGCACAGGAGGGGTAGGGACACGACGGCCACGGGAGGTTGAACTCGTACCGTTCGCGGCGGTTGTCGTCGCGCCCAAAATGAAGCAACTCTGAGCAGGCCGCAGCAGCTGCATTTCAAGTTTGAAAATTATGGAATTTATACGCTCGGTGAGGTGCCACTGATGACGGGGCTTGAGATCTACACATGTGCAAATAAATGGGCAGATGGATGTTGATTTTGGGATAAAAGTTCGCAAATCCATCTTCTCATGTGTTCTCACATGTGTTGATCAACCCCCTATCACTATTGACACCCTCCCGCACCGTTAATAACCTACTTCATCTTGCAAGTTTCGTAAAGAGGGCGCCACTGTTCATAACTTCTGTTACAAAAAAGAAACGTCAACGTGTGTGAGCAGGCCGTTTTCCTGGCCGCTGCCCTTCCTATACGCAAAAAAATGGCACGCACCTGCTTCCAAACCACGACTCCTCAAACCCTCGTGATATCCATATGTTGACGCGGTCCTCGCCGCTTTCCTTGCTTCGTCCTCGTCTCTCCGCACTGCACTTCCATCCACGCGATTTTCCTTGCTTCGCTTGCAATGCTCTACTCCTCCTTCCTTGCATCTCCATCTTTCCTGGGCTTCTTCACGTCTTGCCCTCCGCACCGCACTGTAACCACGACGCTGATCGAACCGCGCCAGTCCGAGAGAGCCGGTGTATGCTTGCCTGTGTTCGTCGTCGTTCTCTCCTTATCTGAGAGGAACGCGAAGTTTGGCCTCATGAAGTTCCACAAGTCGGTCATCCGGCACTTAGCCATTGCAGCAGACGAGGAGGCCTCAATGGCGACCACGGAAATTGTCGCAGTGAAGATTAAGTGGCGCAAGCCGACTCGCGACCTACTCGCATCTATCGAGAGCGACGATCTAGTGTCTCGCGAGCTGAGTGCCGAGCAGTTAAAGGAGGTAGTGCGTGCAACGCTGTCAATCGTGTTTCTGACCAGAATAGACAAGAGGATAGGGGAGATGACGGATGCGGCCCTGGGCCAGATGAATCATGCAGTGTCCCGCATTGCTGGCACCAACGTCATTCTCTCCGAGGTCAGCAAGGTTTGGGAAGAAGTCCTGCCGGGAACCGTTCTATTGGCAGCCCCAGAACCTTCGAGGTTCTCACGTACCTCCACGTGATCGACTTATGCCACCCGAGACGCGGCAGCAAACGTGTATTTTCTTTGAAGAAGATAAACCAAAGCGGAAATAGTCTTGCCTTTGCTGTACAACTGCTAACTCGGGCACGGACGAAGCTGACGAAGGCAGTGGGAGTTACGGAGTACGGAGCGTTAGTTGGACCCTACCTTCTGTTTCGTCCGCGTATTCAGCACTTCGTGGCTTTGAAGTCACGCCCTCATGGTTTTGCAGCCATCACGCAGGAGACCACGCTGCAAGGAAACTGGGTAGCAAGTGTGTAGCCGAGTACGAACAGTACGGTAGCTTCGGGCCGAGCTGCTGAAAGGGATGCGGCAATCGAGGCGATTACCTGTCTGTTCCTGTCGAGCTTGCAAGTCATCTTTAGAGACGACAATTTGTACGATGCCCAGCACCGCAGCAACTGGCCGTATCTAAACCTCGTTGAATCACGCGATGACCACTCGCCAACGGTCTTGGCCGCCTCGAGCGGGGATACCCACGAGGTGTTGCAGCTTTAGCCTGAAGCGCCTAATGATGACGGTGCCTCTTCAGAGGTACTGGAGGTGGACTTGGAGCTGTACGATGCCAATTCGGAAGACACGAGACCGCTTCGTCGTCGGCGGGTGACACTGTGTAGCACCAGGGTCAGTATGAGAGTATCTGCGCAGCCTGCCCGTTCTTTTTCTTTCTGGATGAGAGAGGCGATGGAGCTTGACCCGCAGGGCAGCGATAAAGACATTGGGGATGTTCTGGCACACAGCGGTACGGTGCAAGCTAGTCAGGATTTCCCGTCCATTCTCAACCCATTCGTGCCGGAGCCGAAAGGTCCCCTTCGTGAAGCATCAGAACTAGCCAACCGCTTTAGGCAGTCTCCAACGCCGGATGACGTGTCGGAAGAGTCGCTCCCAGAATAGAATCCATCCGCCGACCTTCTCGCGGAGTCACTCGGCATGATGAAGTCGGAGTGCCGTGTCCATAGCTGCACTTTCCACGTCCTTCTCAATCATCACGCTGACGACTCGGCCGAGTGCCTGGAGAGTAAGGTTCGGCTGGCGTTGACGGACCCTGCGTTCTACACCAGAAGCGAGCGGCGTGCGGACAACTCTGCCCACTATGTCCTCATCCACAAGGACATGTACGCCTCCATCCCAATATTCGACGCCCTGCATGCTAAAACCGGCTACAGAATTGTTTCGTGTGATGGTCTACAATTCGACAAGTGGCTTTCGCGTCTCAAGCGTTACAGCCGAGAGGTGTACGACGAGGTGAGTCACGTCGCCAGTGCCATGAGGAGGGGCGGCAGAACGACCTGTTGTTTCATGTGGAGGACCAGCCGATTGTCCACGTCCGAGCTCGAGGTCATTCCACGCAAAACTTGGGTATGAACGGATGTGGCCACGCTTCAGTAACCTAAGGGGCTATTCATTTCTGGCGGAGGAATGTTCCGCATGAAGTACAGTTCGCCCAGGTATGCTACCGATGCCGAGGGTATGTGCTGTCTTTGCACGCTGCATGTACGAACTGTATGGATGGAATCAAGCGGTGGGAGCCCTCAGAGGGGGTGAAAAGAGCTGATGAACGGAGTCGCACGAAGATACTTCAACTGGAGCAAATGAGCATCAAGCGTATGATCGAGCTTTTGTGGCAGTATTCGACACCGTGAGACCTTGTGGTGGACCTATTTAGTGGTATTTGCACAAGTTCAAAAGTATACCTAGGGCTTCCGAGACGTCGCCGTTTCGCGGGGTATGACAAGGACGACAACGGTGTCAGGCAAGCTCTATCGAGCTTGGTGAGGGCGTTTTGTGAAAGCATTCTGAGCACAGCCTTCGACGTTGGTGGCTCTCTGCTGGTTGCCGAGCTTGCCACAGTGTGCTCGCCCGGTGTGAGACGTCACGTGTCTACAAGGAGGAGGAGCATCACTGTGGATGCTCCTGCTGGGTTTCCGTGGAATCAATGTCTGCCGGGGTACATAGTCCGGTTTATTACGAACTGCTCCGCGGATTCCGTCCTTTCCCTGCGCTATTGACGGGCGTCGGTCGACAACTCTCTCGGGAACTACAAAGCCCTGCCGGCCACGCAGAATGATGAGAACAGGTTATGTTAGAGTGAAAGGAGAAAGAAGAACGAAGCGGAATGGTGAACAAGATGTTGGAGATATGGAATTACAGTGCTGTCACTGTCTCCGTGAAGACTTCACAACGAGGGGTCTGACACATGGACATATCACACAGCGGTGTGGTGAAAGTTTAAACGGACAAGTAATGTGATTATCACATGCTGAATTGGGATGAATTCAGCAGTACAGTTGTATTCGAGTTTGAATTT
>JAUKWC010034834.1:0-47788 GCA_032356245.1 Endocladia muricata
GGGGACATCGAAATCTCACGGGGGGGGGTTGGGGGTGGCAGAGGCGCGAGGGATGAACGAGGGCGGACGGAACGGACGGTGAGAAGGGTAGCGGGAGCGTAAGGGGAGGGGAGGGGGGGAGAGAAAAGCCATTACAAGTGTCAAGGAGGAGGCCGGGAGGGGGGGAGGGGGAGGGGGGGAGTGGATGGAAGGCGAGTAAGTGTGGGGCAGGGAGAAGGAGTCGGGATTGCAGACGTGTGAAGTAGGGTGTAGTTGAAGAGGAGCAGGTTATTTGACAAGGTGGGGTGAGGGGGGCTTGGGGGCAATGGAGTGGTGGCTGGAGTGGAACATCGTGGAGGGATGGGCAGGGTGGGCAACGAAACAGTGTCAAATGAGATGCTACGCAAATAGGGCCTTTTGGTTGGTGCTTGTGCCACAATCTGAAAATATCTGCGCGTGGTGTGGTGCAAACACGGCAGCACGAGCGCAGAGAGCACAACTCGCAGAAGAAACTTCGGGAGAGCGAGTGCAGAGAGGTATATCGACTGGCAAGTGGATGCGTTTAGGGAGAAATTTTGTCTGCACTAAACAAGAACGTACGCGATTGTTGGTTTCCGTGCTTTGAGAGGGCGTGAGGTAAGCACGCTTTTGAATGTGGGGCTGCAGAATCGTAGGCGTGTAGTTTCGACGGCGCACAAACACAAGATACGGTGCGATGTAAATAAACAGAGCCCATGGATGACAAATCTTCGTGGCAGGTGACTGGCACGACCCGGGCTTTCTCCACTCGCAAGTGTTCTGTTCCCAACTTTAGTTTGCGTAGCCAAGAGGAGGCTATTCAAGAGTGAGATTGCTGAATCATTGTGGTCAAAAAAGTTACAGGTAGTGGTTCACGTGCGACACTCAAAGGTGCGGCTTCGGATATGGCTTCGAGAAATCCGGCATCGGCCTAGCTTTGAACACTCTTCGTTTCTTCAAATCCTCTTCCGCCTTCTTCCTTGCCTCCTCGATTTGCCTCTGCGCCTTTTCATGCAGGTCGAATCCAGTGAGCGAGAAAGGCTGCGGCACCGTCGGTTTGCTACGCGGCGCAAACCGAGGTGGTTTCTCGCCAGATAACAACGACATCGACATAGTCATGCGCCGACTTGGGCCCCTCCCAGACGGCGATCCCATAGACTGTGCCAATTGCGCGCGAGGCAAAATTTGCGCCCCTGATGATGGGCCCTGCCTCGGCGATACAGGCGTTGAGGATGGGATGGAGGCCGCGCTGGAGCTGGCAAGACGAATGTGGTCGAAAGACAAGGTGCGTCGGATAGGAATGCGATTTCTCGGTGTTGTGCGCGTGCGAGGTTGAGTCTCGGAAGGTTCTTCAATCAGATTCTCAGGCTCGAGTAAAGGCTGCGGTGTCACAGGAGAGCAAGGAAGCCCGACATTTCGTTGCTTCGGTGATGCATTTCCTAGAGTAGATCGTGTACGTGAAGCAGAACCTGAAAACGTGTTTCCACGCGGCAGCAGAGTCCTGGCGCGCACTCTTTTCTCGCGCGTGTCGTCACGAGCCAAGCCAGCTACGCGAGGCACTCGACCAAATGTGCGGTTGGTAGGAGAGGTCGAAGAGGAGGAATTCTGCCTCCAGACCGACAACGGCGCTTCTACCAGACTACTGCGCACAGACTTGGGCCGGCTCTCGAAACGAGGGACAGCAGTAGACCTTGATTTCTGCAAAACAGATCGTTGCATGCCGGCAGTCGCAGCTGCCCGCAGGCTCGTCAAGTCAAAACCAGCCTTACCTTCTGTTCCTCGTTTGGCACTTGCAGGTGAGCTGGTCTTTCGTGAAGGGAGCGTTTGCCCAACGAGTTTGGCGCCGTTCATACCATGCAAGACGGATGCTGCTTCTCTCTCAGTCGAGGAGACCCCTTCCACAGCTTCTATCGCTTCGTGACTGGCATTCCCGGAACTGTCAGAATTCACCACTCGATTAATGCTCTGTTCCGCAGTATCAGACGGCACTTGCTCCGTATCCTCACCAACGTAACCCGCCGATTTATTAGAACCGCCGATATCTGAACGCGTTTCGGACTCTTTGATCCCAACGTCCGGGTCATTCTCAGTCTCCAAAGTAGTACTACATCCAGCGGAATCCGCACCGGGAGTCACTGAAAGGCCAGTCGCAAGCGACAAGAATGGTAAAATTTCCTCATCTGGTTTTCCGGCGAACGGTAGTCCAGACTCATCATCTGGCTCCCTCGCCTGCAGCAGATCTTCGCTGCTTATCGCATTCTGAACAGAGGCGACGGTCTCGTGCCCCATCGTGCCCATATTGACTGCCGGAGAGAAACTTTTGTCCTCCAAGATGGTACCAAGAGCGAGAGGTGAAGTCGTTCCATATTCACCTGATTCCGCCACCTGAGTCGAATTTTCTGCTCGGGATTTGACCTGCTTTTCTCTACCATCAGACGACTGCACTCTCTCTTTTACACACAATATTCGGCCGTTGGCTGTTTCAGGCTGAGCGGCCGGCGAAAACCTCAAGCCAGTAGCTTCGTCGGGAAGAGGCGTATTTCCACTAGACTCAACATTGGCATCCGATAAATCAGAAGATTTTCCAAATTGCGGTGTCTGCAGAGAATTGTCTTCGTCTGCAGATCTGACTCTGTCACCCAACACTTTTGACAAACCAGCATGTGTAAAGCTGTCTTCCAAAGATTGTTCTCTGTCCAATTCAGACGAGGCCAACTCTGCAAATGGTCTAGGACCATCAGCTGCTGTTCTGGAAGTTAGAGCGGCAGTATTTTCTATAATGCCACCAATCTTTCGTCCCTCAAATTCATCCACAGTGACTATGTTTCCAAACCTAGCCGCTTCCATCACTTTTGCGGCGTCAAATGTAGTGCTCGTCTCAAAGTTTCTCGCTTTATCTCCCGAGGTTCTATCGTCCGATTGAGTTTGCGAGCCAGATTCGATAGCCCCGTTGTACAAGGCAGTAGAATGAGACACAGAAGCATCCACACCATCACTTGGATCCTGTTCGTAAAGTGGCTCGCCAACCTCCTTTTTCAGATCGAATCGAGAGGTATCATTTGGTGCAGGCAAGTGAGGGACAACTTCTTTGGTAGTAGGAAACGTGTAGTTATGGCCGTGCTGTGGTGAACCGATAACAATCAGGGTGTCGAACGCTTTTGCCGATAAACTGTCAGAATCTGCGACCATGCCCATTGCAAACTGGCCGCCCGGTTCAGAATTGCTGACTCGGTCACCGATACCAAATCTTGAAGGTTCGTTGGAATTGGCTCTGACGGTGTCAACAACCAATGTTAAACTTTTATCTTCCTCAAAGTCAGCGGATACACTCTCGGCAGCTGGGGTGATCAAACCGGCTTGGTTATCCTCAGAAAGATGGCTAGAAGGCTTTGAAAATACGTCAACTCCGTCGCTCCTCACCGTTTGTGAAGGCTGAGCTGCCTCAATTTCTCTGATGGACTCCGAACTTTCTACAATTGGTGCGATCGGACATATCGCCAGATTTGACCCCCTAGTGTCTAAAACCTGATTCTCTTCCGGGGACTTGAGTTGTCTCTCCGTGGCAGCATCAGATGTGCAGACCATATCAAGATCTTCAAGTGTAGGAACGCTGGACTTAGTAGCGGTTTCGGGTAGCTCTACTGTAAGCGCAATAGGTTCTGAAATATCTCCTGAATGCTTCGTGAGAGGTGCAGCCGGTTCTGGTGGGCTCTCAAAGTGTTCTGAAACCTCTGCAATTGACATCGTGACGGCCTCAGGTTTCTCTGCAGCGGACGCTGAATCCTCATCAGGGCGCTCGAACAACTCTGTAACTTTCGCTGTCGAGGAAATAACTGCGACTTCAACTGGGTCCGCTTCTGTCCTGGTTGAGAGTTCAATAATCTCCGACTTTTCCGTAGCATTTTGCACAGGATATGAGTACAACTCTGCGGAATCTCGCCGAGACAACTGTTCGACGGAGCTTGTCACAGAGATACCACTAGCTAGTACAGATATCGACGAGTTCACTAGAAGTTCGTTCCCGGGAATGTCTGTGGTCGCAGCCTCTCGTCTATATTCCATTTGGACAGAGTGCTCAATGTATTCAGTGCAATCAATCGCAGCCACCGGAGAACCACTCTCAAGTCTCGCTTGTTCGCGGTGACCAGGGCGCTTTGGTGAAGTTGAACCAGCGTTTTCCACTTCATAACATGCCATCGCCGTCTTACGATCATCTCTATCGGAAGCCGCTGGTGCAGCCGCTGACGGAGGCTCCGCATCCGGCAACGGGATACTTTGCTCAGCATCGTCTTTCCTCTGCAAGTTCAAATCTCTCGTCTCACAATTTACAGCGCTTTCAACAGAGAGTTCGGCCTCCGTACTGCCATGCTCGCTAGGTGTCAGTAGATCATAATCAACAGTTGCAGATGTTGTATTGCTGTGCTGACTTGGAGAATCCTTCGTTTTTGACTCCGTAACGGATGTTCCAGGGTCCGAATCAGCAAGCTCTGAAACGCAGACGATAGCCAAAGCCGACATAGCTTGCGCCTGTGTCTCTGCCCCGCCCGAGGCCATCTCAACTTGTGAAGTCGTCATATTTTTGGTTGTGAAGAGAGCGGGCGAATTAGTCGAGCTGACCGCAAATTCTTCGCCTTCCAAGTTTGCACTTGCGGCCTTTTGCGGCTCCACAGGTGATGGCAATGAACTCTGAGATTGATCGGAGCCCACTTCAGCAGTTGTTTGACTGTCGTCGAAGAGGTCGTCGGAGGATTCATGTTGACGTCCAAGCTGTTGCGAATATAGAATAGTTCTATCAGTAGCATCAGCCAAGAGGTCCGACTCGACTTGGGCGGTGGAGGCCGATGCATTATATGCGGTAAGATCATCATCTGGTACACGCTCCTTTAGAGACTCATTCGGCGTAGAGGACTTGCGAACGGTTGGCACAGATGTTTCGTGATCGAATGGAGACTCGCCACATGGGGTGTGTCCACTACATGAACCCTTGCGTGTTGTTTCTTGCACAGACGGTGACGATGGCGAAATCGGAGGAGATTTTTCAGCAGGCGAGAACGTCGATAACGCCACGGACGACTCAAATAGTTGGACAGTCTGTGATACGCTTGAGAGAGAATGATTTGGTGCTGGTGCAGAATCCATCGGCTTCGACTCGCGATTCTCTGTATCTGCTTCATGAGACTTGCCTGTAACGGGTGTGAAAACGGTGACAAGCCTCAACTTCCCTGTCGCATTTCCAGAAGCATTTTCATCCGGGCAACCTCCAGCAGAAGTGAGGATTGAACGAGAAGTCGGACCGGAATCCGACAACCTACGTTCTATCCGAGCTACGGCAGTTCGAACATCGTTGATGTACGTGAGAGTGCTCTCTGAGTGCTTTCTTCCCCCATCAGAACTCTGCCGCGGTTGCTCCGTCGTGCCACCAGCCATGGTGGCTGGGACACACGGCGAGAGGCCGCAAAAAAAGGTGCTCAGACGCGTCGTGGAAGAGAAGCGCGACGAAACCAGTAAACTGTAGGCGACACGCTGAAAGCGAGAATGTTGCAGGGCGCGACGTGGTTGAGCTAAGCTGTAGACAAGATGGTAGCGCTACGTGAAAGAAGGAACGCTGTCGGCGAGTGGATGTTGGATTTGACCTGACATGCGGCGAGGTATGTGCGACGAAATGGAGGCCCAGGTGTGGACTGTACGTGGAGTGACGAAAGCAGGACCCGGTTGGCGCGAACTGGAATAGCGGATTGCGCTTGACGCGATGTGCCCGCACGGGAATGTGAAGAGGCTGCTGCACTGGGTGCTTGTCCCACGAGCAAAACGGATGGCCCGATGAAGGGAACGATGAGCTACCCAAGGCGGCTCTGCTGGCTCTGAAGTTCATTTGTAGTACACGTGGCATGGGCCAGGCTGGGTGCACGTGGGGAGTATAGGATAATGCGCCAAATCACCTGGCGCAATTTCTGGCTCGTCGTACGGGCCATATGTGCTCCTCATGCTGTTTCAGTTGCGGGAGGTCAAATCCATCCATCCTGCCGCGCAGCGAGAAAAGCAGGTATGGACAGTTTTGTTTTAGTAACGAAAAACCACAACGGGATCGGAAAGTGCTGTCGATGGCTACCCAATCACCAATTGTGCCAGGATGAATTCCTCGCGAATGGACACGCTTAAGTTTGGCAAACCAAGTGGAAGACTTTTGTTATGAATTCCAGAGTGTCATTGTCGCTCCAGAGCTACATTGGTGCTGTTCACTTCTCTATTTCTTTGGAGTCTTTGACCCTGTTTGCCCGCCTCTAACTTCCATTTGATTGTAAGCATTGCTAGTCCAATGAAAGATTATTTGACCATACCTGCTCAAGAGTAGCAGCCTGTAGTTTGCATATACAAAGAAAAGTCCCAGCTGGATTCAGGCGAAGATGTAAAATTACGCTAAGTGATTCGTCCAGCATCACAAAATTGTGCACCTTGTACTCGTCGGTCATTGTCATCAACTACCTTTACCACCGACGCAACGGGGCTTGATTCCATTCTGCTGATTTTACTATCATTGGGCGGAACAGCATCACAACCTTTACGTTCTGGTCCAACTGCCCTCCTACCTGAGTAGTGACGGGAATGATAATGAATGCAGTGGAGGATGCCTCATAACAAAGTGCAGATTATATTTGAGCCACTTTTGAACAGCCCAGGTTCTATTTCTGTTCCATCTCATACACTCGCCTCAGGTGGTAGACACTTCAAAAATATTTTCAGCACAGATGAGGATGCTCGTGTCTTCACAACGCGGGGATCTCAAGCACGACTTAAGGATCGTTCCGGTACAGAAGCTACCTTTGCCCACTGCAAGGCTTGTAACAAAAGCACTACTTCATGACCAGCAGTAGACTAATATACACGTGAACACGGGTAATACGGATTTCCAGGCACTACATATATACTGTAGTACTGACTTCCACTACTGACTAATTACAGACATGGCCTGAACGAAGTATTCGGCAATCATCCGAATTACAAACCACGTACAACACGATTTCACATAGTACTTCACACCCGATGTTTTTAAAAACATTAAATTCAGATTACTAATTTTGTCTTCAAATCCAATTTGCTTGATAACCCCTCATTGGACAGCCTTGCACCGCCGTCGACCAACCTCCGCACTGTCTCAAATCCGACATTTGTCTGATCTATACAGACGCAACTAACTCTTCCTTTGACTTTTAGAGCGCACTGATCTACATCCATTACGAAGCAGCTACAATTTGCATCGTTCGTCTTCGTAAGGCTCACTTCCTTCGAATAATCATGGCGGAATCTCTCTCGCTTCGTGGGTATCTGAAGGGCCATTCTGGCTGGGTTACTTCGCTGGCCACGACTGTTGACAATACTGACACAGTCCTTTCCGCCTCCCGTGATAAGACAATCATCGTGTGGCAGCTCACCACCGACACGGAAGATCAGGGATCTTATGGGTACCCCAAGCGTGCCCTTCGTGGCCATGGTCATTTCGTGTCGGATGTCGTCTTGTCCTCGGATGGACAGTTTGCTCTCTCTTCCTCGTGGGACCACACTCTACGCCTTTGGGATCTCTCGACTGGGAACACCACTCGTCGGTTTGTCGGTCACACCAAGGACGTTTTGTCGGTTGCTTTTTCTGCCGACAACCGCCAGATCGTGTCAGGCTCGCGCGATCGCACTATCAAGCTCTGGAACACTCTGGGTGAGTGCAAATACACGATCCACGATGAAGGCCACTCCGAATGGGTTTCGTGCGTCCGTTTCTCCCCGTCGACCCAGAACCCGCTCATCGTGTCATGTGGATGGGATAAGCTTGTGAAGGTATGGAACTTGACGAACTGCAAGCTTCGCACTAACCTGCAAAATCACAGTGGCTACTTGAATGCAGTCACTGTGTCTCCAGATGGATCTCTGTGCGCGTCGGGTGGAAAGGATGGTGTGGCTATGCTCTGGGATTTACAGGAGGGCAAGCATTTGTATTCTTTAGAGGCCAATGACATCATCCATGCTCTATGCTTCTCACCGAACCGTTATTGGCTTTGTGCCGCAACTAACTCCTGTATCAAGATCTGGGATCTCGAGTCCAAGACTGTCGTCGACGAGCTTCGTGACGACTACGCGGAGTCTATCGGAAAGAAGGCTGCGCAGCCAGCGTGCATTTCACTCGCGTGGTCTGCTGATGGAGCTACTTTGTTTGCTGGCTACACCGACAACGTGATTAGGGTCTGGGGCGTCGGCCTTGGTCGCTAGGTTTCGATTTTGTCGATGGACTTTGTACGCGACTGGTAGCGAAATGTAGGCGATGAAGGAATGGCTAGGGAGAACTGTCTCGCAACATGTGTCTGCGGGACAGTCGGTGCCGTCACCGGATGCCTACTCGTGCCACAGTTTACGGGCGTCCGTTTCCTGCTCTCCGCAAGATGCGGAAAGATTGTAAATGGCCGGCTCGGCTTGCCTCTCTTCTAAAGTTACTTTTCGTCGTATTCGTTTGCCGAGGTGGGCTTGATCTATAAACGGTTATGATCTTGCCTCGTTCTCACGAAACTAAGTGGCATGGTCCGTATATATACATTCAATGCGTGCGTGTGTGTACGAATGCCGGTGAGCCTCGACACGTCAGTTTAAAACCGGGCTATCTGCACATGTTCTTGAAATCCAATGCTGGCTGAGCATAAAACTAGTTGCCGATTTGCCCGATCCCAGTACTTTCGGATAATGATTGAACGGCCCAATCTGTACCAGAATCTCTCGCCGCTCCCACTCTTGTAGATAGGGTTCGCTCAGACTGAAACCCAAGTAATTTCGTTTATTTGCGAAACGTGAGCAAATGTAGTATGCACAAATGGTCCCTATTGGATACTCGAACCACATAGACGTGTCAGCCGCTATTTTGGCAGTTGTTTGGCGTCCAAAGTTGAGGATGAGAACCACTTGCGCCAATGTCGATACACCGCACGACCCTTTCTGCGCTGATCATCTAAGGCAGGTGTGCTCAACATCTTCTCTGCCACATTTGGCCAAAATGCTGAAGGCGCAAAGTAGCTTTCGCCAAACACGGCTTCAAGGTTTTCTGATCTCGACAATGCACGTGTGTAGCTCGAAACCTTGAAATTCTTTTGTAATGTCGTGCATTTCAGGCGCGGGGGGGCCGTACTGTCTGCATCAGCGCAATGACCATGCGCAGTAATGCAGCAATGCATCAAACCCGAAACCTGACGAACCTACGTCCAAAAATATCTTATCCCTCAAGGGCCAATCTCGTTGGGTCCCTCGTTGGCCTTTAATCCCGCTGGCAGACAGAGATTGGATTACTTTGGCGAAGCTGCCCGGCAACTGAAACGGAGTATCTCGATCCCCACTCGTGATTTCGAGCCATTTGCCCCAAATCACCATCGTCTGTCGAGAAAGACATTGGTGTGCCCGCAGGGTTGTCAATGAAGGCAATTTTTCCTTCCGTTGAGCACTTCCCAAAAACTGGCCCTGCTGAAAGTCGCCACGAGTGGAATGGAACTTATATTGCAGAGTAGTAGTGTAATTGCATCTCGAGCTCGAGGACTGTGTGCCTTTCAATGTGTACAGCTGCATCCCTTCCCTTCAACATAAAGCGTGCTGGTACTGTATCAATTGGTAGCAACTTTTCTCCGTTGTACCCGCGTCGGCGTGTATTGTTCTCTCCCTGTTTGCAAGACCATTGCTGTCCACAACCCTGAGCATCGCTCTCCCTTTCGCATCGTTCTTCATCAAGATGCCTGGATGGTACATTGCTGCTCTCGATCAGGGAACCTCCTCCACGCGATGCATCCTTTTCGACTCGACGGCCAGGGAAGTCTGCTCACACCAGATCCCGCACAGTTCGGTACCTAACCTTCCCTCGGGCCACATCGAGCATTATCCACATGGTACGTTGTTCATGCGAATGTCTACACTCACCCTATACTCATTCAACTCACTCCTCGCCTGATTATTGAGCTTCATCATGCTAACTCTTGAGCAGAAATTCTGTCGAATTCGAAGCAATGCATCGACAAGTGCGTGGAGAAGGCTCGCAATAAGCACGAAATCGATATTAAGGACATTAAGGCTATAGGCATTACGAATCAGCGTGAGACGACCATAGTTTGGGACAAAATCACTGGGGACCCATTGCACAACGCAATCGTGTGGAACGATACTCGTACAAAAGAACTCAGTGCTCACATGCGCGAGACGCACAATTCGGACGACGTGCGTTCGAGATGCGGCTTGCCAATCTCCACCTACTTCTCGGGTGTAAAGCTAAGGTGGCTCCTGGAGAATTGCCCTGAAGTGTGTGAAGCTGTTAAAAATGGAAACGCCATGTTTGGGACGGTAGATTCGTGGCTGGTGTGGAACTTCACCGAAAAAAAATCGTATGTTACGGACGTGACCAATGCGGGAAGGACCATGATGATGAATTTGAACACATTGAACTGGGACGATACGTTACTGAGTATAGTGGGAATAGACCGGACGATGCTGCCGACAATTTGCTCATCTTCAGAGGAGACGTTGTTCGGGACAATGCAGAGCACTTTGCTTAAAGATACGCCTATAACAGGAATAATTGGAGATCAACAAGCTGCACTCGTTGGGCAAGCGTGCTTCGCAGAAGGCAACGGAAAAAATACATACGGCACTGGCTGCTTTTACATTGTCAACACAGGCGAGAAGCCAATATTCAGCAACAATGGTCTTCTCACCACTCCAGCTTACAAACTCGGTCCTGACGAGCCGTGCGTATACTCCTTGGAAGGGAGCATCGCAAATGCCGGTTCAGTTGTGAATTGGTTGCGGGACAACATGGGAATGATTGTGAATGAGACAGAAATAGAAGGGCTTGCATCCGACGTGGACGACACGGGCGACGTATACTTTGTACCAGCGTTCTCAGGTTTATTTTCTCCAAGGTGGCGGGAGGATGCACGCGGAGTCATCGTAGGAATCACTGAGTACGCTACGAAAGCCCATTTTGCCCGGGCTGCGCTCGCAGGCGTCACTTTTCTGGTTAACGACGTTCTCCAGGCCGCTTTCAAGGACACAGGAAGGCCAATTACTGAGCTACGTGTGGATGGCGGGATGTCGAAGAATGATCTGTTGATGCAGATGCAAGCCAACGTCACGGGCTCAAAGATTGTTCGTCCAGAAGTTCAAGAAACAACTGCACTCGGAGCCGCTTTCTGCGCTGGGCACGCAATAGGCAAATTCAGCTCGACGACGGAATTCGCAGCTTTATGGAAGGTTGACAAACCATTTTCCCCCCAGAGCACTGACACCGAACGTGCAGAGTGGGCGACAAAATGGGAGGCAGCAGTGGAACGCTCCCTGGGATGGTCAGGCACAACAACTTTGCAGCAAGATGAGTCGCGGATGCCATCTATATCATCAGTTGTCGCATGCGTTGCTTCTGCAGTGATTGCTTCGTTTGTGACGATGACAGTATTGACTCAAAGAAAGGGTTGAGAGAATCGCCAAGGCGCCGTACGACTATACATTCTTCGCTGGTTCGCACACTGCAGTATTATCCGGTGTGTACGTAGAAGAATTTAGTCTGTCCGGCCGGCTAGTAAAGGAAATTTACACAAATGGTAGAGTCTCGGCTTTATCGAATGGTGCGTCATGACATCTCGGTATACTGCAAATATTGCGGCATTTTCTGTTATGTGAATAGACATGATGAAGACAAAAGGACACAGTAGAGCAATGGTCAGCAGATGCCCACCACACGTAAACAAGTGCCCTGCCGTTAGGGCGTCAAAACAAAAAGCGAAACCTACCACATGATACAGGAAAAGAAGAGCAACAATAGCCATGGCAATCATCAAGACCATGGAAAGCCCAACCATAGTCTGTAGCGACTTGTTGGGAATGACACTCGGCAGCTCCTGGATCAAAATGACCAGCACCGATATACTCACACATGTCGCCGACACAAAGAAGCCCTCTGCCACATACTGCGTGCGGGACCCGCCCGCCACATACTCCCACATCCCCTCCTTATTCACCACTGCCAGTGGCGTGTTGTGAATCCATGAGTAATGTCCCCCTCCCACCGAAAATATATACACCAATACCACCAACCCAAACCATAACATCGGGCTCTTATACGCTCCCGTCCGGACCACCGCCAACGCCGATACCGCCACCACTGCCACAATCACGGGCATAAACGCCTTGACCGTCTGCACAAACGGGATTTGATACCCGCCCTTGACAACCTTCATGCGCGCACCTGCACGCGCATTGATAAATTCGCGAAATTGATTCAGACCCATGCCCACGCTTTGCAGCGGGTAATTGTCGGGCGAGTTATCCGCCAGCGCTTTTGGGAATGAAACGCCGGGGCGGAACAGATAGAGCAAGGGGACCATGCGCACGGCGTACTTGGTGAGGAAGATCTTGTCGGATGGGGAGATCTTGATAATGGCAAAAAAGAGCGGCTTGGAGGAGCGACGGTTGGCCGGGAGGGCCTCATACTCTTTGGCGAGATTGGAGAGCTGCCTGTGCACGGCGACGCAGGGCTCACACATCTTCGGATCAGCAGAGAACATGACAAAGACTGAGTAGGAACGGGGGGACGACTCGATGTAAGTCTCGAAAGCGTCAAAGGTCAGGGGAAGGACCAGGGAAGAGGTGGCAGACTTGAGGGCGGTGAGGGAGGAGAGACGTGACGCATCGGAGGAGGCAAGTATGGGGGCAGGGGGGTGCAGCAGGACGAGGAGCAAGAGAAAGGCGAGGGTTATTGGGAAACGCATCTTGCGTGGAGGGCAACAGGTGAGGGGGCGCGGGCAAGTGAGAAAGGTCGAGATTCGGAGTTCAGAGTCGGCGGGGCGCGAACGAGGGGGCCAAGGACGAGAGCGAGAGAGAGTTGGAGGATGTTGCTGGGATGTGGAGGGGGGTTGGTTTGTTGCGAGGAAGGGAGAAAGAGAGGAATTGACTTAGTGCAGACGTCATTGGAGGGGATCCGTACGTATGTTGTTCGAGTTGATTTCGTTGCGGTTTCCTTGCGTTGGGTAGCGAGCTGCTACACCCACGTGGCAAAGTATTCAGTTAACTCGTACTGTTCGATAGTCATTGCTGGGCTGTTTGATCGTTTGCAAATGCTCTTTGCTCGCCAATCCCTTTGGATCATCCCTCTCTACCTGCAGCTTCTCTTGGTCTCTGCACACACCTCTCAGTGCTCCACGGCCTGTTGTGCAGCACGAAGGCTGTGCCCGCGCCTCTCCGTTCTTTCATCGACGCCCGCTGACGTTCCTCAAACGATATGCACTGAAAACCCTCTTGCCCGCTTAACCATCCCCCTTTGTCGCATACAACCACAAAATGTCCTGCATTCCTACGCGTTCCTCACACATTCACTCGCGCATCCATCGTCCATCTTCATATTTGTCGGCAAAGTCCCTACAAGTGACTTACAACACCTCCTCTTCGCCCACCGTCTCATCCCCCCCACCCCCTCTGCTGCATAACCTCATGCTCCCATCCCACAGTAAAACCCATACCCCTTTCCCATCCGTGCTCGCCACCCACGTCCTCACCTCTGACTCGAATTCCAACTCCCCCAGTCCCGCTCGAAGAACTCGCTCCAACCCTCCAACCTCACCTTCTTGCACAACCATTCCCCCCTCTTTCGTTGCATCTCCTTCCCTTTCCTCCTCCGCCTCTGCCTCCTTCTCCTCCATCTCGTCGTCGCCCTTGTCCTCCATTTCCTCCTCCTTCAACCCCATCTCCGAAACCAGTCTTCTCAACCCCTCCCCGCTCAACGCCCCCCCTCCGCTTCCCTCGATCTCCCTCACACACTTCCTGTTCTTCACATCCCAAACGCGCACCTCTTCCGCCCCCCCTGACGCCGCCCATCTTCCGCCGTCCGACACCCACACGCTCGTCACCCTCCCCCCATGCCACACAACCACTACCTCCTCCTCCAGCCCTCTTTCCCACACCCGCACATACCCATCGTCCCCTCCTGCCGTTACAAACATTCCATTCCCCGTCACCCACACGCACCCTACAGCCAAAGTGTTCCCGTCCAGCTCGATCTCATCCTCGTCCTCATCAATCCGCATCTGCACCATGCAGTCTGCAGAACCACTCACCTGGTGCGTCCCGTCGCGCGAGAGGGCCACGCATGTGATACACATCTCGTGCTTGCAAGTCGCTGGCGTCTCTACCCCGCCTGTGTCCGTATCCTGTGCGAGAATTTTGTAAGCTTCGCCGGTCGTAGTCCCGGCGTACACGCGTGCGCCGTCCGCTGTGATTGCGACTGCAGAAATGGCGGGCCCGTACCGATTCCAGGCCGGGCGGGCGGGGATGGCCGCAGATGTGGTAACATGCCAAAGTTGAATCGAGCTGTCACGCGACGCAGAGACAGCATGCGCCCCGTCGGGGGTGATGGCGACACAACTGACAGCCAAGGCATGAACGTGGGGCGGCCGGGGGAGGGCCGTGGCCGAGGAGACATGAAAGAAGCGCACGGAGCCGTCAGGGGAGCCGATGATGACGCGGTTGCCGTCCGGGGTGCTTGCGAACGCGCTTACGACAATTCTCTCGGCCAGTTGTCTGTCTGTGGAGATGGGCGGTTTCCAGATGCGTACGGTGTGGTCTTTCGAGCCGGATAGGAGCTGCTGTCCGGTGGGAGAGAGGGAGAGAGATGTGATAGGGTCCATGTGCCCGAGTAGGCAGGTGCCGTGCTGCATTTGTTTGTCAATGTTCCAGAAGCGGATGGCGCAATCGTCGCCGGCCGCTAAGAGAAGCTGGGTAGTCGGGCAAAAGACGAGGCTGTTGACGGCGGCATGGTTCGCTTTCAGGGTTCGCAGCTTCCTTCCGTCAATGCCGTCGGTGACGTGAATTGTTCCATCCGGCGTACCTGAGGCGAGGTGGGACATTTCTTTGGTCATAGCCAGGCTGCAGATTTCATTTTGGTGTGTGTGTATCGCATCTTTGAGTTTCGTCTGGTTTCCGACGTTCCATAAATGAACGTTGTGGTCAACTGAAGCAGTCGCAAGTACGTTTCCCTCATCGGAGATTTGTACACAAGACACCGCGCTAGTGTGGGCACCTTCAAAGTAGTCTACTTTGTCATTTTCCTGAATATTGTGTAGACACACGCCACCTCCGTTATCTCCAGTGACAAATTTCTTTTCATCGGGGGACAAGGCGATGACTGTGATCCTACCGTCATGCGCGTTACGTTCCTTCCCTGCCAGAATTCGTTTCTGCACATCCCAGATACGCACAACTCCTTCATCGTCGCCAGAAACGGCCAGCCTTCCATCTTTTGTAATTGTGACACATGTGATGATGAACGGAAACAAACTATTTTGCGAACTTCGGTGTGGACCAGTTACCTCCACACGACTTTCCGCGGTTTTCTGCCCCTGGAACACCATCAAATTCCCACCCGCGAAAGAAGCTGCAAGTATATCTTCACCGACTGCCGACCGCACATACCTGACTGGTCCATTTAGGAATGTAGTTTGCACTAACTCATAGTGCTGGTCACGCATCCCCCGGCTTTGGGCTGTATTTTCCTTTGTTTGTCTTTCCTCTGGCTTCCTTACATTGTTGCGCTCTCTATTCAAGCCATGCCAACGGATGTCTCTCCCAACCTGTGTAACCTCTCTGTTAAGATGCTGCCCTTTGGCTTGTTTCTTCGACGCTTCGCACGCAACTTCGGTTTGAGTGTTTTGATCACACAGACAATCCACAGATCCTCGGCGAATTTCACGTAGGTGTGTTTGGCGATGATATTCTGTTGCTGTATTTGTTTGTTTCAGTGAAAGAGTTTTTCCCTTCACCAAGACTCTGAACCTGAATCCTGTGCTGGATTGCGCGTAAATCCCTGTCGTAAGGATGGCCCGCATATGCTGAATAGTTTCCTTCGCTTGGTCAAAAAGGAATACCAGCCTATTCACAGTCTCAACGGCTGTAAAGTTCTCGCCGAACTCCAAAAAGTCGGGACCTGGGATTTCATCTAGATTTTCGCTGTCGCTGTCGCTTTGGTCTTCAGAACATACGTCACACTCGATTCCGTAGCCTTGTTCGTTAGGCATTTGGAGAATCCGCGACGCTTTCTTCGCTAAGTATTTTATGTTACCTGCATCCGTGCGCAGCATAAAGTCGTTATTGTAAGGGAAATAGCACCACAGTCCACCAACGATGTCACTTAAAGCTGCAAAGTCTTGTAGAAGACTGTCAATGTGCTGCTTTAGACGCCTCAGTGCATTTGTATGACAGAGCAAGTCATAGGGGGGACTCGGATCGGTAACAACACTTCTTACATCTCTTAGAGCACCTTGGACAGGCTCCAACATATTTTGCTGCACATCATGCGGTCCCATGAGAGAGTGCAAAAAGTTTTAGCAGTGTAGACAGAAGGTGGCTGTTTGCTTTTGCAAACAGTTCTCATTAACTGATGTTTGTGTCGACAGCTGCTTGTAATTGCGCTGATATATATATATGTGTGAGAGCCATGGATCCAGGCACGCTTGTTTATAACGTTGCACAGAAAGCAACGAGACGACGAATCGCTTTCCATTTGCAAAACCTAAGTCTGCTGTGGACTAGATCTACACTGTACCGTCGATATTGCTACGATGATAGCCCACGTTGACAGCTACGTTAGCCCGAACTAATTCGCGAATTAGGAGATAGATGAGTTTAACTTTCCAGTTGGATTCGAGCACCAAGGACAGACCGGTTGGTAAAAAAATACGCTACAGTCAGGGCTTCCCCGTCTGCAAATTGCACGTAGCTTGAACTTTACGCCGAGAGGACATTGCTAGAAGGGATGGTCGAAGTGTCACATATCGAAGTCGACACTTCAGCTGTCCCTTCTATTCGCATCATTTGGACCGCAGCATACTGTATCACCATGAACGGTTCATTTGAAAGTCGTAATAGGGAAGTATATGGGCAGTTGGGGTTCCCTTTTGCAAGCTCTGATGGCGTAGTAGGTTGGGTGGGATTTGCAGCTTGCATCCATTGTACTGTCAGAGGAAATATACTCGATACGCGCTAGGATCGGGTAGGAAAGTACCCGAACGCTTCTCGATATGCAAACGCATTAACTATGGCGGGGGAAAAGTAGTGCCTGAGCAGAAGGGAAGCAATCTATCCTACCGAACAATTCAGACCGATTGCCGTTGTGTATGCAGTATAGGGCGCAAAACTGGCATAGTAATATTGCAACTCCTGAAGACCCGGGAAGACGCGCGAATGCAGATCTGTTCCGATTTACTTGGAATCGACAAGCCCTGTAACAAAGTGATACAATTGCTTCTCACCAACAATGTCTGGCTCAAAGAACACCTGGGCGTAAGTCTACAGCAATTACGTGGTGGTGGTGGTGGTATTGTCTGCAGTGCAGGTGCATTTTGGTAGTAGCATAATAGCCGCAGGACTACTTTGACACACATACTCTCCTCGTTCTACACTACTAGTTAGGACAGGCTTCGAAAGATCTGGGAATATGTGCATATTTACTTTTTTGTTTGTGTCCTTGATCAAATACTACTACGATGCATCGTGATGTAAAACAGTTTTCTTGAATTCGTCCAGGACGAGAGGAAAAAGTGGGGTTGGAGACATGGGCTGATGTGACAGCACTTCGTATATATTGTTCCGATGTACAATTGCACCCACATCAATAAGCTGGAATAGAGCATGCGCAGTGACTGCTATGGTCCATCTAACAAGTATACGTTCTCCGAGCGGATACCCATATTTCAGTATATGACGGTAAAAACGTAATTTATATACTGCTTTATGAATTTCTTTACTCGACCCTCAATTCTGGTACCTTCTCAAACAGAATGATTCAGCGCTTTGAAAAACAAAACAGCTTTACTCGTTGACACAGTGTGACGGAACCTTAAGGATTTTGTCATTACGTGGAATCATGAGAATAGCCCGTGTGTTGACCATGTGAAATTATATTATCGGCTTCAATAGAATTCGGTGTTTGAGGAGCGATCGAAGAATAACCTCGTAGTATTCCTAAAGTAACTGCCAACGTGGTAGACAGCGATTGGTAGCAAGTGATGACGAAGGTACAACGGCACTAAACCAATTGCTCACATTCGGTATGGGTGCATTATTCAGAATTCGAGAGTTTGCATTCAAGAGCTAAGCACTCAGTACTGTACAGCTACAGTCCTGTAACCTGTAGCCTTTATTACGCTTGAGAAACTTACACAAGGGAAGTAAAGATGCACCGATAGTACTCTTGAGAAGGAGCAAAGAGATCTGGAGTACAGATGCAAAAGCGCATCAGAGTTTTATACTCTGTGCGCAAAGTTACAGTGGAACCATCAGAGGTGATACTCAAAACGACATCATACTGTACTGTACGAAAGGTGTGATTACCGAGAGTTTTCGTTGGCACCACAACCACCAGAATTAAATTAATTTAGGACAGGTACTGTATCATCGAAGCAGCAAGGCATGTGGACATCTCTTCGGCAAGAAGGGCAGACTTCCATAATTGGTGTGTTTGGTGCCATGGGGAGAGAACTTGTGCGCAAATTTTTTCGTGTTGTATGAGATGAATCGCTGGCATGCCCGCGCCACTTTCGGTTGATACTGGTTGTGAATTAAGTGCGCCGTGAATATATGGTTGAAAAAATCTGCAATTCTTTTCCGGTAATAGCGCACGAGTGGCCCGAGAGCGAGCACACTTGAAATGGCATCCGACGCGAACCATTCACATTCAATGGCGGCACAACGACAACGACGAGGCATTTTTGAACAGTATGTATTGCAAAGCTCTTGTCAAGTTTCACCTCTCGGCCTGACACTCGATGCTTCTGCTCATCGATTTCGTTTCGTTTACGATCTTACAACGTTGAAAGCCAACTTCGTCGCAACACCCTTTTTCTCTACAACTCTGCAATTTTGAAAGGAAGAAATGGGTTCTACATCGCCAATGGAGTGGCGTGAATTGCAGCCCAGCACTATTTCCAATATGCAGCAGATTGGGTCTGGCGCTGGAGCAAATGTGTACCGGGGGTTTCTCCCTCCCACCGCCACGAATGAGAAGCCAATTGCTGTGGCACTTCGCAAGCCACGCATCACTTCTATCCTTGCTATCGAGCGCTTCGAGACAGAGTTGCGTCTTAGGTCTCGCATCTCACATCCCAATTTACTTCCACTGCTCGGTGCTTGCACGAAGCCTCCAGATTACTGCACTGTGTCCCCGTGGATGAAGGGCGGTACTCTCTTCGATGTCCTGCACGCAAAGTCTGTGGGCATGTCGTTTGAGCGGCTAGTTTCGCTGTCACTTCAACTCGCAAATGCCATGGCTTACATGCACGAATGCAATCTTGTGCATAGGGACCTTAAGACGGCCAATTTGCTTTTGGATGAAGGCTGGCAAAACCTGGTCGTTGCAGATCTTGATTTGGCTATTGACGTGAATGACCTGCATACTTCCGCCTCTGTCAATGGCGGTCGCGCCGTCCACCGCGGACCGTCAAACGGCAGGCTGTCACACATGGTTGGCACTTTGGTCTACATGGCACCAGAAGTCTTATCAGGAAGCCCCCATTCTTTTGCAGCAGACGTGTACGCCTTTGCAGTAACTGTTAATGAGATGGCTACTGGTGCCGTCCCCTTTGTAGATAGAAAAATGCCTGTACCTGAGCTTCACACTGTATTAGAAACAAGATTCAACGAAGTGAAACTTCGTGGAGCTATTGTCAAGAATAAGTTGAGACCAATTTTGGCTCGCGGTGTTCCAGAAGAATTTAGGGAGGTCATTGAAAAGTGCTGGCATCCAGATCCCACTGCGCGTCCAAGCTTTTCAGAAATTGCACACTTTTTGCGAAGTGTTCTTGCTCGTGGGTCGAACTATCTATCTCGTTTTTCTGGTACCACAATGGATATCGACAACCACCTCGCAGCATCCTCAGAGGATCTAACTATCAGTGATTCAAATCCACTTCTCGATGAAATTAAAGCACATGCCGGTGCCTGTCGGAGACCGGTATGGGAGCTCCATCGCGGCAAAGGGGCGCTGCCCTCATCCATGGAGGTAGATGGGGACTCGAGCGCATTGTCAGTGAGCGCGGCTCTTAGCTCTACCTGCGGTGAAAGGGGTCCAGACCGTATGGAGGATAGAAGTCTGGTCACACACAAACTCGCTGGGTTGCCAGGAACTCATTTGTTTGCTGTCTTTGACGGCCATGGTGGGCAAGCGTGCTCAGAATTCGTTTTGACGCATTTTGCAGGAGCTCTGATGCGAGCCTGGGCGAATGAAGACGCCACTCCGGAATCTGCTCTCATGCACGCTTTTGAGGATGTTGACTTCGCATTTTTGAAGGACACGCCAGCCAGCGAGGGAAGCGGATGCACATCACTAGCAGCTCTAATTGTCGATAAAATGCTGCATGTTGCGAATGCTGGGGACTGCCGATGCGTGCTGAGTAGAACAGATTCGAGCATCGTCGAGCTTAGTCGTGATCATTTAGCGACGGATCGAGCGGAAAAGGCCAGAGTGGAAGCAAGAGGGGGATTTGTGTCGGTCACAGGACGTGTGCAGGGATGTCTAATGGTATCTCGTGCAATGGGGGATCGGCGTATCAAGCGGTACATTACGTCGATACCAGAAGTTGTCAGTCGTGAATTGACTGCGGAAGATGATTTCATCATTTTGGCCAGTGATGGACTCTGGGATGTCATATCGTCACAAGAGGCAGCATCGCTTGTGCGTTCCACTGTGCGTGTTCCAGACCTGGCGGCTAAGAGACTGGCCTTGAAGGCTATTGAACTAGGCTCAGATGATAACGTCACAGTCATCGTTGCCTTCTTAGGCGGGAATGCTAGCTTCAGATATTTAGAGAGCTGAGACGTATTATTTATATACATGAGATATTGTCAGTTGCCCGCAGCAAGAATGAACAAAGTTAAAACGAAACCTTTCTTGAGAGGCGGAGCGACAAGATGGCCGTCGCGAAGCACCAGTCGTCAAATGCCCTCTCAAGAACACATCTTCCGGTTTTGATCTCAGATTCTCCATGCAAGTTTCTCTACTCTACCGTCGGGGAACAGCAGGCATGACAGGTGCCATCAGCCGTGCTCTCCCTTGACCCTGTCCTGCAGCAACATTGGAAGTACCTGCTCCAGACACAGGTGTTGAGGGATTGCTGTTTCTAGGACCGAAGCCTGGCAAATTGACCATCCTTCCTGTACCGCGATGTCGCATACCGCCGGCATCCTCGCTTCCAGTTACGCAGCGGCTGCATCGTGGCTCATTTGGTTTGTCAGCGTATAGCCAGAAGGTTTGAGTAAGAGGAAGTCTACAAACACTGCATGTCAGACACTCCTTGTGCCAAGTTTTGTCCATGGCAGTAGTTACCGTGTCCATGATAGGTTTTGAGCACCGAGCGCAACGCGCTGCCAAATGCGCGGCATAACACGTCTGGCAGTAGGGAATGCCGCCACGCTCTCGAAACTGTCCTGCCCCAACGCCCATTGGCCTTCGGCACCTTCCACAGCAAAAGCATTGAGGGTGGAAGTTTTTACCTAGAGCTGTTGTATAATTGCCCTCGACGTTACGACCACAAGCTGCACAAGGAGGACCCGAGCCACCGGATGTCTTCTGAGAAGATGTAGACGTTACTTTTTCCGTTTCTTCTGTCCCTGCAGAAGTCTTCGAGCCGTCCTTTTCAGCGGGGGCTTGTAGGACTTTCGAGTTTTCTTCAGCCTTCTTGGTTTCTGGCCTCTTTACTGGAGGATTAGCTTTGGCGGCAGCCTGCGGTCTATTTTTCGCTCTTTGCCGTTGCCGCTTGCTTTTCTTGGCGGCCTTCTTGTTGGCTTGGTTCCTCGGTAAGGTGGACGTTGCTACTGCGGCACCCATAGCCCCTCCCCTTTTGCCAGAAGCCTTGCCTTGCGCCTTGCTACTAGGTTCTGCTTCCGCCTTTTGACCTGACGACGAGCTTTCGTCATGGCTTTTCAACAAAAGTTTTGAGTTTGTGGAAGATTCAAACTCTGCTTCCGCCGAAATACCACCCAAAGCTGCAGAATGGTCAAAAGTAACCTTTTTCATCGGGGTTGGCACGCCTGACGCAGTTACAGCAGGTTTTTTCCCTTGCAACTTGGCAACCTTCGCCGCCACCTTTTCCCGCACGGCTGCGCGCGTCGCCTCATTCGCAACATTGTATACAGCCGATTCCGCCAGCTCCTTCATGGCCATACTGAAAGACTGCCTTACAAACTCAATCTGGAACGTCTCCCAGCTCGATCGATGCGATCTCACTTCCAATCGCCCCCGTCGCCCCGCCATTAACCACTCCTCCTTCCTCCCATCCACCTTCCCCACATTCACCACCCCCCATCTCGACTCTGAGCATCTCACCTGTACCTCTCCGGCGGCATCTACCTCCGTCAGCAAAGCCGCAGTTTCCTCTGCACTCTTCGAGCTCTCGACCCCCTGGAACTTCTTCCCAATCGAAAGAGTCTTCCCTCCCTCCACATCCTGCATCACAAACCCCCCTCCCTCCACCTTGAACGCACACATCAATAACTCGCGCTCATTATTCTCCGTCAACCGCGTACGCGGCCCATCCTGCACCACCGCTACAACCCCTTTCGCTTCCTTTGCCTTCCGCAGCACACGCCCATGAGCGCTCCGCAGACGAAAACGTACTCCCAGCTCCAACAACGCGTACGAGAGCGCTTGGGCGGTGGAGATGTACGGCGTCGGGCCGGGAGCAGGCGCCGTGAAGCCTTTGCCAAGCGAGCCGGGAATAATCTCAAGATGAAAAAGCTCACGTTTTGACACGGCCAGTGCCAGCACCGCAGATTTGGATGCGGCTGAGGCGAGGCTGAGAAACTGGCCGGCGGGGCCGGGGCTTTGCAAGGCGACAAGGGCACGCGACGGGTGGGCGACGCCACGCGGAAAAGAGAGCTTGAGGACGCCCGGCGCGTCAGAGAGACACGGGGAAGCGTCAGAAAGGGAGAGGAAGGCGGTGTCGTCGGAAGGGGTGGGGCGAGCGAGGACTGCGACGAGAAGGGTGCGAGAGGCCCAGGGAAGGGGGGCGGCGGTGGAGGAGAGGGGGGGAGATTCGTTGGAGAGAAAATGGAATATGGTGGCGGAGGAGCGGGTTGGAGTGGGGGTGAGGAGGGGAGGGGTGGAATGAAGGAATGTGTCGGAGAGCTCCCAGCGAAGGCGGGCGGCGAAACCTAAGCGGAGGAGAGTGAAGACGTGGTCCGGGGAGGGGCGCTCGAAGAGGGCCATGATGTGTAGGTGTGGGGGAGGGGGATATCGCCGATGGGCGGATAGGGGTGAGGTGAGGGTGAGCAAGATGGGGATGGGGGGAATGGGGGTTTTGGTGGGAGGAGGATGTTGAGGAAGGTGATTGGGGTGGGTGGGGGGGGGGGGGGAGTTTCGAGGATGATTCGCGGCTGGGGGTTTATGAAGAGTTGAGGAGAGATCAAATCTGGGGGTGAGGTATCGTACTGTATGCATTTAGTATTCTCAAATGAGCTGTACGAGGGGGTTGATTGTATGTGACAACAATGCCAGCGCTTGTGGTTGTTGTCGCTGACACACATTCAATTGCAAGGAGACACGTGCTTTTGTGATAAATATTCCAATTCTTAACGGTGCGGCTCATCATGTCGTCAAAAGGGTTTTTTTAAAACCAACACTCTCCTTCGTGGAATCATCGACAGACTAGTTCTAGAGAGGGTATGTCTGCTGTACTAGCCGGGTGACCCTCACCTCGAATACTTTTTGGAGCTTTAACAATGGATGCTACTGACAAACATCACTACCAGGATCGCGAGAATAATCTTGCATTCTCGCTCTAGTATTCACGACGAGGCTTTTCTGCAAACTTTTCGACAAAGTGTATGCAGCCCAGCCTTACAGCCTGCGATGCTGCATGGAAACCATCACTCTTGAAAGCACTTGAACCTACGGCAATGTTATCAGGACTGCCGGCAAAATAGTCATCACTAAACCACATCTCTGCTTTCTCCTACCCATGTGAACGTTGAGCTGGGAGATGAATAGATTCCGCAGAGCTATACATAAACACAGTGTCTGAATAAATGTGTTTGTCTGGAATACACACCTGACTCCTTTCTTCGTTGCTGTGTCACTCAGGCGTACTTTGCACTATTCGATGGGTATGTTTAGACAAGGGATACCAATGGAATGGGTACGGTAAACAGTGTTGTTCCGAGCGATACAGTGGCAAAGCTTGAGAATCTCATCCGTTGTGTCGTAGTCTGCTGGAAATCTTCCTTTGGCGTTGACTCTATTTAGCTAGCTACGAAGAGGCACTCCCTTCAGTTGAAGCATCTTAGATAAACTTATTCAGAGCTAGTCGAGGCAGGCATCGCTTAACAAAGCGCGGTTGATGACATTCGAAATTTCTTCTGTATGCTCTGCCGAAGTCGTGAACCATGGAGTAGGCTAGTTGCAAAGGTCGGACTTTTGGCAAGGTATCTTTTGCCTTGAGAAGGGAAGAATACAACTCTGATCACACTGTACAAATCTACGCTAGGCATCTTCACTCTTTCGGCGAAGAAAACGGCGTTTCCACTCTCCAGTTTTCGGTTCTGGCAGCGAGCAGTCAGTAGCAAAATCACATCATTACATCCACTCAAGGCGGTGGATCGAGGGAATATGTAACCCTCGCGCAAGAGGGGAGGCGTTCTCTTCTTTACTCCACCGCTCTAGCTAGAGACTGAGGAGCAAATGGCATAGCTATCGTTGATGTTGCTTAAAGGATAGGGAGAAAACTAACGGTTGCCCTCATTTGGTAAGCAATTTACTTGACCGGATTTGTCACATAAACTCTAGCATCATTCTTTTTACCGCAACCACGAGTTGCACTTTTCTTCCACTTCTACTCTTTCACTCGCTGACACCATGCCGATGAAGAACATCTCTCCCCTCCCTCCTCGCTAAAAGCCGTCCGACGATGCCGCTCCGCACCGTCTCCCTCACGCCTACTTCCCGTCTTCGCCAAGTTCGCAAAACAACCATGCCAACCACCCTCCCCCCCCCCCCTACCCCCTCCTCTCTTCGCATTCTTTTCCCCTGCGCTGTCGTCAATCTTGGCGGCTTCCTTGTCGGTCTCCAGCTCTCCCTCTTTTCCGGCATCCTCGAAATGCAGAGCTTTGCGGATGCCTTTGCCCCAGCATCCATAGGCCCCTCTGAGAAGTCGCTCATCACCTCTGCTCTTATCTTTGGAATGATGGGCGGCGCCTTTCCGGCAGGGCCCATCTGTGACCGCTACGGACGTCGCCCGGCATTGATGCTTACCGCTGCGCTGTTCTGCGTGGCTATTGTTGTCATGGCGCGCGCGAATGGGATTGCGGTCTTGGTGACCGGGCGTTGTGTGGCAGGTGTGGCGTACGCGCAGGCAAACATCGTGTGTACAATGTACTCGGCGGAGCTGGCGCCGCCGCGGTTGCGGGGGGCTATAGTGAATATGTATCAGCTGGCGATCACGATGGGGATTGTGTCGGCGCAGGTGGTGAACTGGGGATATTGGGATTCTCCGCTGTGGAGGCGGCCGATAGAGCTGGCAATTGTTCCGGCGGCTTCGATGCTCGTGGGGGTATTTCTGTTTGTGCCAGAGTCGCCCTCATGGCTAGTATCAAAGGGAAATGTTGCGAAAGCGAATGCATCTGCCCATCAACTTAGCATGCCACTCTTGGAGAGTACTGATGATGCTCCGCATGACGAGGAAGAGGGAGATACCAGGAATGTGTCGAAGAGGACGCAAAAGGGCTCATTTTGGACAATGATATCAGACCCATCGGGACGTCGGCGTCTGCTTATAGGCGCTGGGCTCGGCATATCGCAACAATTGACCGGGGTGAACGCCGTGATCTTTTTCGGACCTGCGCTAGTTGCCGACGTGTTGCATTTATCCGGCTCGAGTGCGCCTTTCAAGGCGGCGGCTGTAGTTGGGCTGGCCAACTTTCTCGCAAGCGTGCTTTCGATGGGCATCATCGAGCGATTTGGGCGTCGGCAGCTGCTACTAGCAGCATCGCTGCCACTTGTGCTTTCTCTGGCAACGCTGGGTCTGATGAGGGACGGGGTTTTCCCTGCGCGTGCCGCACTCGGGATGGGTGCATTACTGACGTTTATCTGTGCGTTTGCGCTGACGTATGGGCCATTGCCGTTTGTGGTGGCGTCGGAGATTTTCCCGGTGCGGTACAAAGGAGTAGGGATGAGTGCGTGCAGCTTTGTACTGAGCGTGTGCTGCTTGGGCGTGGCTGCAAGCTTTTTGCCAATGCTGCAATGGGGGGGGGGGTGTACTACATGTATGCGGGATGCGTGGTGGGGGCAAGCGCGTTTGTGTGGGGGGTTGTGCCTGAGACTCGGAATTTAACGCTTGATGACATTGATGCGCTGCTCAGCTGAATGGCATTGAACGGAGGTGTGATCGAAGTGCGTATGAAATTGCAGATTAGTGGTGATGGAAAGTGGGCCGCGTGGCTTGGCAGTCTGATTGGAACTGAAAGGATTCGAGTGGTTTTGAGTAGCAGAAAGCGGAAGAAGTGTGCTGTCGGTCGAAAGAGTGGGATTATGCAAAGCATACCATGCGTAGAGCAGTAGACGTCGAGGGTATGAAAAGGAAAACTGGCGCTTTGTGATTTCAGACATTCCACACAAACCAAAGGCAAACAGTGTAAGTGACGGGTGTTGATTCTAGACAGCATCAGCCAGCTTTGCCCCGTGGCGTGCGACGATGGCATGGTCATTGGACGTACTGTACTGTAGCAACTGCAACACGTACACACCACGAGACGACACTGAGAAACTATGCGGGGCAACACGGCAATTTTCAGCTGAAAAAGACCGAATCGTGCGTCAGCAGCGCACAACCTCTCATGCAAAGCTTGAAATCCTTGTGCCAAAGGCGCAACGTGTCGAGCCAAGTAGAGCAGAGAAACACCTGTTGCCGGCGCATTTTTGTGGCAGACATGCTGGCAAGGCATGTCTTGCTGGTGGAGGGATTTTTCTTTGGGGAGCTTGTCCTCACCTTGTTGCGCTGCCGTTGGGCGACCGCCTTCTAAGCCTCATGATGCCCACGTGAAGTGCACCATTGTTGGACCTGCACCCTGTGTTCTGTTGCTGCCATTTCGTCGCAGCCAATCGTCATGTACTCCTTTCATTTTCGCCACTCGACGCACGACTCTTCTATTAATCGTCATGCCGAGAAGCATGAATTTTCTAAACTTTCTCATATGTCACGCAAACTCCTTCCTCGCGCACTACTCCTCACCCCTCAGTCTCAGCGTCCTCTCGTGCTACCCTTTTACTGTCGTTTCTGACTTTCGACCGAACGCTCACTTCTCCTGTCATTTCGCTTTCTCGTCCCTCCGCCCTCCTCCCCCCGCGCCTCACCCCATTATGCGCTCGCGCGCCCCTTTCTGACCCTTTTTTTACCTCTCGGATATGCGTCTGGCCTCATATTGAACTTTATCTTTTGCCTCATCAGGCGCCTCGCTGTGTCACCCCGTCCTCAGGCCATGGATAGTTTGCTGAGCGACCTTGCCCGAGGCCGTGCGGTCCCAAGCACCCGCCCGCTTTTCCCCATCATGTCCGCCCCGCACGACCTCCCCCCAATACGCAACCTCTATCCACGCCGCCCCGCATCACTTCTCTCCGTCGGCCACGATGTCGGCCCAATGCATGCCCCCGCCAATGACCGCTGCGACCAAGCTCCCCAACATCCGCACCTCGCTGCTCTCCGCACTACCCCGCAAAGTGCGCGTGGGGAAGACCTCCAAGTATCAGGCGGGCCTGCTGCGTCTGGCCCGGGCGAATTGGGCATCCCGTTACAGGCTCTGTCCGGATCGGGCGACCCTGCGCTGCACCAGCCGTTTGCTGCGGCGCCGGATACCGCGAATGCACCGCAGCTGGACGTGATCGTGCTTGACGATGATGATGATGATGATGATGATGATGATGATGATGATGACGATGGCAACGTGAACGACAATGTCGACGACACCGGCGGTGGTGGAGGTGCTGGTGCTGGTAGTGCTGTCTCCGCAATGGGGCCTCGTTTAGTACCTGTTCCAAGCTCGGTGATGGACCCAGAAGTGCCGGTGCGTGCATCTGCTGTGCGAAAGCGGCCGCGAGCGCAGGCGTTTCGGCTGGATGATGTGATCAATGTGGATGATGACGAGCAGCTGGAGAGTCTCAAGCACCTGTCGCAGCCGCGGCGGATGGCAGCATCGGCGACGATGGCGGGGGCTACGGCCGTGCGGATGACTGGAGCAAGGGGTGGCGGTGGGGACGAGGATCGTGTGTATGTGAGTCGGGGGGGCGGGTTGTTTCGGACGGAGGGAGATGGCGTGGTGGGCATCATCGATTCTGATGACGAGGAGGAGTTTTTGCGGAGGCAGCGCCTCGTCAATGCGGAGGGCGGAATGGTGTTGCTGGGATCAAAGTGTGTCGCGACGCCGAGGACGCAGCCGATGAGTGCGGGCCACGGGCAGAGGGAGGGGACACGTGGGGATGTGGCGGTGCAGGCGATGTCAGGCGAGGTGCAGAATGAGGTTTGGGACGATGCGGAGAGGTTTGCGCCGTTGGACCAGGTGCGGGTGGTGCCGGGGGGATATCCTGTGAAGAGGGTAGCGGAAGATTCTGGTCAGGCTGAGTTTGCTTCAAGCGTGGGCACAACGGCTCCGGACTTATTTGATGCCCGCGCGCAAGATCAAGTTCCAGTTCTAGCGACAGGCGCGGGTGATGGAACGGTATATCCAATACAGGTCGTCGACGACCCACGGGGTGCACCATCCTCAGGGCTTGCTAGGTCACCAGTAGAGGCGCAGAATGATTCGCAAGCCGGACAGACCCAACTTATACATGAATCAAATTCCCCGTCAGAAATCTCATGGCGCGGCACCGTCGCCATCGCTCCAAGTGAATTTGGTGACCCGACGAAGGCGATTGTGCACAATCGTCACCTGACGTCGGCAGCACCTGCTTTTGTTGAAAGGCCTACGACGGTACAAGTTTCGGCCGGCGCTGTATCGGGCAATCCGCAAGATCGTCCCGAGTTTGGTGCGCTCCTGTCGCAAATCAGAACTCAGCTGATGAATCCGGGGTTAACTCCTGCTGCGAATGGACGTCATGAACAAGATGATGAGGTGACTGTTGTCGCCCCGTCTGCACCTCCTCCGCCAGAAGGATTGTCGGCACAAGAGGTGAGGAACCTTGCAAAACAGAACGAGTTGACGGCTGACGCAACCGAAGAGGCCGAGACCCCTTTGCAGATGAATGTGACTCTCATGCCGCATCAGAAACGGGCGCTGGCATGGATGGCGAAACGCGAGACCCCAATTCCGTCAGATGATGATATCGTTGTGGTTGGAGAGGAGTGCCTAGGCGGCATATTGGCTGATGATCAGGGGCTTGGAAAGACATTGACAATGATTGCATTACTGATAAAACACGCTCCGGGGAAGGATCGTGGATCTTCTGAGGAAATCGACACAATTGGCTCTGATCCGTCTGGTGATGACATAGATTCCTGCAGTTACATTGATAAGCGGAAGGAGAGACGCCGGCCACCATGGCGGACATTGATCGTGTGCCCCTTATCAGTGATCAATCAGTGGAAAGACGAAATCGAGTCGAGAATCAAAGAGGAATATATCCCCTCTGTTTACATTTATCACGGCCCTAAACGACTAAAATCAACTAAACTGCTGGCAAAGTATGATGTGGTGATAACAACTTACGCCACTCTTAGTGGGGAGTACCCGAAGATATTGAAGGACCATCCAGACTACGAGATGCGCAAGGCAGAAAAGCTAGAGCTGCCTAAACGGCGACAAGGCCCGCTTTGTCTGGTGTCATGGAATCGAGTAGTGCTTGATGAGGCGCAAAGTATTAAGAACAGGAGCACGGATAGTTGGGCTGCGGCGATGGCGTTGGAAGCTGATAAGCGCTGGTGCCTGACAGGAACGCCCATCCAAAACGGAGTCGATGATTTGTACTCTTTGTTCCGCTTTATTAGATACAACTTTGTGCGCAACACCGAGGTTTGGAATTCCAAGTGGAAGAGAAAACTGGAGCACAATTCCTCGATCATTAGAGAACAAACTTTTAAACAGTTTCAGACCATCACCGGAGTGGTACTGTTACGGCGTACAAAACGCGACTCTATCAACGGAAAACCTTTAATCCAGCTCCCTCCTCGCATTGTTGAGGTGAGTGAACAAGACTTCCTCGACAAGGAAGAGCAAGCAGTGTACCAAGCGGTGGCAGAGAAGTCTGTCCTGACCGTGAACAAGTTTCTCGTCGAAGGCACGCTGAATGCAAACTACAGCAGTGTCTTACTCGCGCTACTCAGAATGCGGCAGGCCTGCTCACATCCATTTCTAATCCAGTACGCACGGATGCAGGGAAGCCGTTGGGTCAGCACCAGTTCACATTCAAAATACTCTACAATGTTTTCCGACGAAGATTTAGAGGAGGCGATGGAGCTCGTCCAAGGCGGCCATTCTTTGGTTGATTCTCTGGACGAAAGCGCTCGCGAAAAAGTTTCTGGACTGATGCAACCAACCTTACGACAGGCGCACACGATTGCTCCCGACCAGTTCACATGTGCTCTTTGCCGGAACAGGATATCATGGAAGTATGGAGTTGTTCTTGGATGCGGGGATTTGTTTTGTACGAATTGCAAGGAGCGTGTAGAGCAGCGGGGAGGATGTCTTGGGTGCGGATATTCAATTCCTGAGACGACCGGAATTGAGGAAGCTTTCGTTGATGCGGAACAGTTGCGTAAGGAGATCCATGCCAGACACATACTAGGAAATGATGGAATGGATTCTTCACTCACGACTGCGGACTTCAAAAGTATGATCGCTGAGGAACTGGTTCGTAGAAAGCAGATGAACCAGAGTGTTGGGTCTTCTGCTACACATGCTGGCAATTCTAACGGGTCTGGAATGTCGAATCGTAGGAGTAAGGATGACGAGAACGTGCCGGTCCTGGCGACTTTTCGAGCGAGCAACAATGTTGAGGCGGAGAAAATGCCTAAAGATGTGCATGCACGGCGGAATCGAAAGTTGCTGGACGCATTTTCCCAAAACTCGACGAAGGTTCACCTTATAATTGAAGAACTGGCGCGTGTGCGCGAGGCAGATGCCACAGAGAAGACGCTAATCTTCTCGCAATGGACATCAATGTTGGACATTGTCGAATTTCATCTCCAAATGCACGGCTACAATCTATGTCGCCTGGACGGCAGTATGACATTGACGGCGCGTCAAAAGCAAATTAGCGAATTTAACAACAACCCTTCCAAGAATGTTTTCCTTATTTCGCTGCACGCTGGAGGAACAGGCCTGAATCTGACGGCAAGCAGCCGTGTGATGCTAGCTGACGTCTGGTGGAACCCGGCCGTTGAGGAACAAGCTATAGACCGAGCGCATCGTATCGGACAGCAGCGCAGCGTGCACGTGCGGCGGTTTCGGATGCTGAACACTGTAGAGGACCGTATTTACGCAATGTGCGAGAAGAAGCGGGAAATGGCAAACGGCACTCTGGGAGTAGTAGGGAAGCGCAACCTAGGACGGACTAAACTGTCGATACAAGAAATGATGTCGCTATTCAATGGAGCGGCGCGCGATGTCGCCCGCACTGCGAAGGAAGGAACGGCCGCTGCGCATGCGGCGAGCAATATAATCAACTTTGGCAGATGACGCATCGACGTGTGTATAAAACAGACTACGGTAGTACTATTACTTTTTCTTGCGCTGCGATTGTTTGCAGTTTGGAGTCCGGTCATTCGACACAGCTTTCTTCTGATGGCGTCGGATCTTTCTGGGAAGAGGATGTTGAGTTCAGAATGTCATCGACCGACTGCTCAAAGCACGCGAAAAAATTCTGGAGTACTTTGAGAGAAATTAGTCGCTAGTGTGCTCTTCACGGTCGGTGTAGTAAGGTGGGGCGCACCGTTGTTGCGGTAAACAGGAAGTGGGGATCCGTGTTTGCACAAAATGTACCACTAATATAGAAGAAGAGCACAGCACTTTCCGGGCCTCGTCAGTTCGCGTCAGCCAATCAGTACCTCGGAGGATGCAACATACACTGCACAAGCAGATATTTTGTTCTCATTTCGCCTCGTTTGCTAAGCCACTTGTCCCTCAATCTTTGGGCGATATGGGGTTCCGGTGACAGACCTTCTCAGACATGTCTCCAACCCTCTGGTTCGTTTCGAATCACATCGAACCGAGCGCTCTCCGCCTGACATGTGGCCACGACGCCTCGTAGCAATGACATTGCAATCATTCTCATCCATCGCTCTGCTCACACCTCGTATAGATACATGCAACATATTTCCTTTAGGACCTCCTCACCTCGGCCCTCCGCCTTTCACAGTGCGCTAGACGATATCGATTCTTTCTCATCTTTCTTACTTGAGAATGTGTCTTCCAGAGCAGCGTTCGGCGGATGCCAAGGTCGGCGCCTTTCCCATACGCCCGCCGTCCCCCACTTCGGTCGTCAAGCCGGGCACGCGGCTCATCTCGTGGGACGAGCTTGCCACGCATAACACCGTCGACGACGCCTGGATCGCCATCAAGGGCCGGGTCTACGACGTTTCCACGTTTGCAAGGCGGCATCCTGGCGGCGATATCGTGTACACTGCTGCAGGACAGGACGCCACTGACGTCTTTGCGGGGTTTCACGCCGCCACCGATGCCTGGAAATTGCTTCCACCCTTGTGCATAGGCGTGGTTGAGGGGACACCGTCCCTGGCAGGGGTCGACGAGAAATATGTCAAGGATATTTTAGAGATGCGGAGCCGCGTCAGTGCGCTGCGGCTGTATGACTCAAGCAAGGGGTTTTATGCGTATAAGATTGCGAGCAATGTCGCCATCTGCGCGACCGCGGTTGGACTGGCGCGCTTGAGCGGGGCATGGCCGGTACTGATAGTTTCCGCACTGCTCATGGCGTTATTTTGGCAGCAGTGCGGCTGGCTAGCGCATGACTTCTTGCATCATCAGGTGTTTCGGAATCGTACTATTAACAATATATTTGGCGTGCTTATCGGCAATGTCTTTCAAGGATTTTCCGTGGCGTGGTGGAAGGCCAAGCACAATCACCATCATGCCGTACCTAACGTGACGGATGCGCCAGGTGGAGGTGATCCGGACATCGACACGACACCAGTTTTGTTTTGGTCGGAGAAACTCATTGAGGGCGAACACATCAACGGTCTTCCGCAATGGCTGCTCCGTAATCAGACTATTCTTTATTGGCCTATTCTTTGCCTTGCACGCATGTCGTGGTTGCAGCAATCATGGATGCATAATGTCGGCATGCCCAACCCGTACGTGACTTCGCCGCGGATGTATGTGGCTGAGATTGCCGGGCTTGTCGTGCATCATGGCCTGTTCCTGGCTCATCTATATGATCTTAGCATGCGTTACTCGCTGATCAAGGCGCTCGTGTACTGTTTGGTGTGCCAGGCTGCTGGTGGCGTGTTTCTCGGCGTTGTGTTCGCCGTGGGACATAACGCTATGGATGTGTTGACACTGGATGAGCTGCGAGCAGTGGACTTTGTGCGACTGCAAGTGCGGACAACACGAAATGTCGACCCGCACTGGTTTACAGACTGGTTTACTGGAGGTCTTAACTTCCAAGTGGAGCACCACATATTCCCGACGGTGCCGCGGCATCATCTCCCGAAGGTGGCGTCTTTGTTGCGGGCGTTTTGCCTGAAGCATTCGATTCCTTACACGTCGGAGTCATTGATCGAAGGGAACAGGGCTGTATGTCAACTTTTAAGGAAGGTAAGCGAAGCTGCGTGAGGTTGTAGAGCGATCAGGTAGCTTCGCTACATTCATTTTTGTAAGAAGTATACGTAAAAGTCCGGCAGATTCGCTTTGCTGCGCAAGAAGTGCTATGCAGCCCTTTCCACCACATGCATGATCGCGATGCAAGACCGTCTGACCGCTTGATTTCACAAGCTGCAACATCCTGTGATGGGATCGAAATGCAAATGATCTTGCCGAACCACTCGGCTGTAGTCAAGTCCTACAGACATTTTTGAATAGCGTAGAACGAGTCCGATGGATAACATCAGAGTTGATCTCTCGTGTAGAGTACCCTGCAACTGCAGATTGGGAAGCAACGTTTGGTCAAGAAAAGCTTCGAAAGTGTTTCTGCTGTGGTGTTTTTACAAAATAAGGTTATGGTCAGTGTTCCCAATTTGCTGCTCCACATTCTCAACGTGTCCGTTTTCACTAGTGAACCTGTCTCCTTCCTCCTCATCCTTAACCTCCAGCTTGCCCTCTCTTTGCGCAAGGTCGTCTAGCGAATCTTTATCATCATTTGCTTTTGAGACAACGACATGGTCGAGGACCGGCGGTACTTCATCAATCTCCTCAACCAAAGTAATCCCATCACCCTTCATTTCGTCACCCGCGTCTGCTTTGTGGGAGTCTGCATCGTCTAAAATCAATTCAGACTCATTCAGTTTCGCAGTTGTCTCCCTACTCAACTCAACTGGGGTCGCATTTTCTCCAAACACTTCCGTCAACGCCTTCCGCATTTCCTCCACATTTACCAATCCGCTTCGATTCATGCAAAAGTCCAGACATCTCGCTGCATGTTGTGTGCACAAGTCCCGCAACAATCCCGACATCGCCGTAAAATGCGGTCGATCCGACCGCCGCAGAAACGCTCCACCTGGCCCTCCCACCGCGCTCATATACTCTCCCGCGCTGATCAACGTCTCTTGTAGCGCCTTGCCCAGCTGCGGGCCGAGCGACACTGGTGCGCACAGCCGTAATTCATTCAGCGCCGCAAGAATGCCGTTTAAAAACACCGCCAGCGGCGGACTATCCAAAACGCCAATGGGCGGATCGTACTGCTCGACATCAGCCTGGTCCACTTCAACCTCACCCCCCACCCCACTCTTCTTCTCGACCGGACTCGCCCCCGCACCGAGCGATGCTAAAGCTTCACCTCGTTCCTTCCGCAACGCCGACGACCCGACGGGCGCCCATCGGTTGTCCTCGATCATCATTTCAAATTGCCGCAGGGCCGCGTTGAGATGCGAGTGGTAAATACGTAGCACAGCATCCTCAAACATGGGTGGTAGTGCCGAGCGAAAGTCAGCACCTACACGCCCCAATGACTGCCCGCAGTACATCGCCTGCTGCAATACTGTGTTCAAAGCTGCCCCGTCCCGAATCTCCTTGATCCCGTCCTCCAGCTTGTGCAAATACTCGCCAATGCAGGACGACGTCCAGTCATACAAAATCACAGACGACTGCTTCACCGCCGCCGCCTCCCCATCATCACCTTCCCCTGAAAGTGCATCCTCCTCAGCCTCCACATCCTCGTCTCCAACCCCATCGCTAAACACGGCGCGGTACTGCGTGACAATCTCAAAGATCATTGCGCGCGTACTATCGCTCAAAGTGACCAAGCGCGCCTGCTGCGTCGCCGCGCTCGCCGACTCCACTCCAGCACGCATCCACTCCCCTCTACACTGCAAAAACAGCATGCGGAGCCGAAATTCCGAAAAGACGCCCAGCCTGCGCAGAAACCCGACGACGCGCAAGCACATGGGCAGCTGCACGGAGCGACGCAGAAGCATGAGCAAGCGCAGGATCATTTGCTGCGTAAGCACGTCCATCTCCTTACACACTTCGCCAATGAGGCGCTCATCCGGGTGCATGACCGCCAACTTGACTGCATTCTCGCGCAACTCCAACGCCTCATCGAACAACTCCGCGGCGATTAGCGTGCCCATGAGCCGCGGCATCTCCAAAATATCCGACACTGCCCTGCACTCGGTCACTGCTCTCAGCCACCTTGCTCGCTCTCTCTGCTTTGCCTCGACATTTGCCGAGAAGGTGCGCGTGGCCTCGGCAAGTTTCGGGAGGGCGACGACGAGCTCATCGAGGCGGCCGCGCACATCAGCGACGCCCTGACGCACGGCGCCCGCGCACTCGAAGCTGTCGATGAGAGCGCGGTAGTTTCCGCAGGAGACGTCCTCCAGATCGCTTTTGAGACGCATGACGGTGGCGTTGAGGTCGTGCGGCTCGCGCGAGAGCTTATCGACGCCATAGGCGCAGAGTTCCTCGATGTAGGCATCGAGGCCGTGCCAGGTGGCCAAAGGGGGGGCATCGGGAGGGAGGTCGGAGAGGACGACTTGGCGCAGGGTTTGAAGGGCAGCATCGGCGTCAGCATCAGGATCGAGGGGGGGGGGAGGGGCGGTGTGGAGGGAAGGAGGAGGACGAGGAGGAGGACGAGGAGGTGGCGGAGCGTGCGTGGGGACGTGCGCGGGAGACGCGGGAACGGATTCGGATGTTACGGGCGCGGCGGGGGAGGTTGGAGGAGAGGGCGTTGGATGAGGTGGCGAGCGTGGCAGCGCGGATGGCGGTGGGGGAGGTGGAGGTGGGCAGGGAGGAGAGGGAGCAGTTGCGGGTGGATTTGAGTCGGTTGACACCGCAAGGGGTGCGAGATAGTTTGCGGTTGGTGGCGAGACGGATAGGGGGGAGGGGAAGAGAGGTGAAACTGAGGATGGATTTGTTGCCGACTGCGTTGATTCGGGAGCTGCAGTTGATGGTAATGCAGGAGAGGGGAGTAGTGAGTATTGGGCGGGGGGGGGAATTAGGGAGGGTCAGAGAGGAGTTGAAGGAGGCGGTGAGGGAGGCAGGGGAGGCATGGGGGTGGAGATGAATGGACAGGGGGTACGTTTAACTTGTAAAGATGGGAAGCAGAGCGGTTGGTGGTCTTTGCGTGTGTACGTGTTGCATGTTGCTCCGGGAGACGGTGCGAGGGACAAGTGGAATGTGTCAAGGTAAGACGTTGGTTTTTATCAAGATGGAAGATGGGGAGCAGAGGTGTGCTGGGGTCGGGCCGTTCGATGCATTTTGACAAGCGAGCCTGCGACGCGTCGAGAGTACGTCGAAAGGGATGGTGAAAGGGTGCCTGGCGGTGGCGCTTTACACCGTGGAGGAGGGCATGCACCGCAAGATGAAGATGAAGAGTATGCGTGCAATGTGGAAACGCAGCAACGACGACGAGGGTGGGAATGCCAGTGGCTGGCTGGATAAGCAGGATGCAAGCGAAAGCAAACTGGTCGCTCCTTTGTTACAACTCAGAACGACCTCAGGTACAAATGCACCACCAACCATGCCGCCTCTCCGTCTACCATGAGCAACCCCCCACGCCTTCGCCTACATAACACCACCACACGCATCTGGTGCTCTCACTGCCTCCCATCTCCCCCTCTCCTCCGCACCCAAGCCGTCTCTCACTCCTCTGGCTTCCTGCACCTGACAATGGCGCAACCCTCCCTTGCCTCCACGTCTATCTCCACAAACCCCGCCGCCTTGAACAAAAACTCCAGCTCCTCCCTTTCGAAAAACCGATACGCTCCCCCCCGCCTTTCTGCCAGCTCCTGCACCCGTTGCACCCCTCCTCTCATCCGCTCATCCACCCTCCCCAGCACCTCCCTTCCCCTCTTCCCCAAGTACGCCCCCCTTAAAAAGGTCGTCGCAAACACCGCCCCACCCGCACCCACCACCCTCCACATCTCCGCCAGCCCATCCTGCACATTTGGCCAGCAATGCAACGCTGCCCCGCAGTGCACCGCATCCACGCCCCCATCCACTATCGGTAGCGCCCGCACGTCGGCGCGGATCACGTCAAACTCCGGCACGTTGACGTCGCGCTGAGCATACCGCACCGCCTGTCGCAACATGGCCTCCGAGTAATCGGCGGCAATGACGCGTCCAAACTCACCGCACGTCGCCAGTCGTCGTGCCATGAGCCCGGAGCCACAGCTCAGGTCGAGGACCACATCGGCGGGGGCGCAAAAGTCGAGGAAGAGCGCAAGCTCTGCGTCGATGCCGGGGAAGCCCGCGCGTTGAAAGCCCGCGCGCCAGCCGCGCTCGTAGGCGTACGAGACGGTGGGGAGCTGGAAGATGGATTGGGACGGGCGTGCCGTGAGCAGGTCGCGGAGTAAAGGGGAGGGGGTGGACGTAGTGGGGGTGAGGTCGACGTAGCCGCGGCGTTGCAAGGCTTTGGTACCGCAGCCGGAGCAGGAGGGGGGTAGTGTGGAAAGCTTGAGCGGGGGGACGGCGGGGTAAGGGGGCTTGCAGACGGAGCACTGGAAGAGCGGCTTGGTTGAGGTGGGAGGGGGGGGAGCAGCGGGCAGCGGTGGAGGGCTCGGGGAGGGTGGAGGGGGGGCTGCGACCGCGCGGGGCGGCAGGTGGGGAGAGGAACTGACTGCGGGGTGCGGAGCGGAGCGGTTGAGGGTGGAGAGGCGGGAGGTGAGGCATGAGATGCGAAGGGGGAGGAAGGAGGTGAAGCAGAGCGGAGCCATGGTGGTGAAGGAGGTGTGGGAGATGGAGAGGGGGGACAGGTGAGATGGTTGCGGAGGTGGTACGGGAGGAAGTGCACGGAAGCTTTATGGTGTTGGTGGTGAACTCCGCGATGCAGAAGAACGAACCCGTACCGGCAACATACCTGCCCCTCTAGGGAGGTGTCCAGATGCATGATGGGAAGTGCATTACAGTCGTATGTGTATGGGCACCAATGAGAGCTGAGTTTTGGGGGACATGCGTACCTACGGTTGAATTGAGTGCTGAGTGTGTGGTTGTGCAGGGGAGATGAGTAGGAGGGTGGCGGATTGGTAGCCAATGGAAGGGACATGTGCACATGCAGTTTGCCAAATGGGTCTCGAAACTGAGGTGTGGCGCACGTCCTAACCGCCATTGTTGCGTCAGCTCGTGTTGTGTTGCCGCGAGAGTTCCGTAATTATTGCCACGACAAAAAGTGATCAGGCGGTCTCTCGGACCGGACCGATCGGGGCGAGCAACTACAGGAGACGACTGAACAAGAGAGTTTGGTCGACGGCAAAGGAGATGATACTGTATCTGCAGTAGCAAGAGGCGTCCCTGCAGCAAGATGATAAACGCGTACAGAGACGGAGGCGGGCAAATTGGAGGTGTCAGCAACTGCCGTGCTCGACGAAGATGAGTGACGGTTGAATCAAGGGGGGACAAGCGTTTCGGTATATACAAAGTACGCAGACATCAAAGACCGTCGGTGATCATCCCGACGTCTTCAATGAGATTGCCCCATTCCAGGTTGCAGATGGGTTCTTCTCCTGCTTCACTACCCCGTATCCAATCCATTTGTTACCATCCAGAGTCTCATTCGTAGGCATTCGATTCAAAATTCAAGTGGATGCAACAGTAAAGCATAGTTCATGGTTTGCAAATATGTCCCCCCTCCATTCGGCATGTATGTTCTGCTTCAGAGCTGGAATACTATCCCTGGTGAATCGTCTGTGTCGCTACGATCATGAGAGACCCAGGTGACCATACCAAGACATAAAGGATAATGAATGATTAGTCACGAGCGGGTGTAGGCTTCTTGTACACCCGGCAAATGCATCCTGCTCGTATCGCTTTCGCAACCGCCCACCCTGACCCATGTCTCAGTAAGAATATGCTTCATACTGCGGTTTCGGTCAACGCAAAACGTCAAGTATCCGTAATAATCACCAAGTGATGCTATACAAGAGTTTGCTGACATTTTGATAACCGACTGGCTACTACTTCTGTATCATGACAAACGGGGAATTCCAGCAGTCCTTTCCATTTAGGGAGTAATGCTTTATTTCTGGATACTACAGTATTGAAGATGATACACAGGGCACGCACGGTTGTGTTGCCGACTTGAGCTTTTACGGTTTGGCAATTGATCCATTGGAATTCTAGAATCAGACGGTGACACGCACGTCAAGCATTGTAGTCGCAGCACATATTGGTACCCCACTACCGCAATCTGTTCAATCAACTTTTCTTAAATATCCTCTACTTTTTCGATAAGGTAGAAGTCACATGCGTGCATGTTTCAACCTGACCCTTTTCAGCAATATCGTGCAAGCGAGCAGCAACGTCCTTCACAAGCTCGACGCTGTGTCTGGATGGCTCCTGCAGGAAAATTTCCTCAAGACGTTTAGCAAGCTCCACAATTGTATCCTTTCGGGTTTCCTCGCCTGTCGCTGCAACATCCGAATGTTGTCGCGATACGCCGCGCTCGTTAGATTCATCTACATTTTCGCCGTCTTCGTCTGAATCGCCCGTTTTTGTTTTGGCATCCTCAGGGTTAGTCGAACTTTGACTTTCCAAGTGCCAATCGGTCACCTTGCGGGGGGGGTCTTCAAGATCGGTGCTAAGGATGGTACAGTCGCCTTCTGATTGCGCTTTCCCTCCATCGGACTCTGCATTTCTTGATGACAGGTAGTCGGCAACAGTTTTGGAGCCACTCTGTACCATGTCCATCAATATTTCTTCGACATCATTCAGAGTTCCTCTGTTGTTTGCACGTATATCCTCAACTGTCAGCTTCGGGACATACAACATATTGCTTTCCGCATCCTTGAAGTGACGAGATTCAACTTGCAAGATGATAGTCTTTTCAAGACCAAACTTACGAAAGACCTTTGAGTCACTCTTGAGTCCTTCGATACCATGGCAAGCGAGCTGATCTGTTGACTTTCCCTGACTCTTCCCTGTTAAAAGGGCACTCGGAAAGCATTTATTAGAATCTTCTGCGCCCAAATTGTCTGCAACACATTTCGAAAAGCGTGTGTTCATCGACGTGAATATGCCGAGCTTGTACCCGGCTTTAGTCGCCTTTCGCAGAAAAGCGTGAATATTTGGGCGGGCATAGAACAGTATTTTTCGAGAAGCGTGAATTGGTGTTTTACCCTGGATCACATCCTCAAATTCTCTTCCAATAACTCCGTCTAATTCAAGCAAAAGAAGGTACATGGCTTTGGATTCGGAAAGTCCCACCCGAAACCCCACACGTGAGGTTTGTCCTCTTCAATCGAAACTTCTTCGATGTCACTGCAGAACTACCTATAGTAAGAACAAGTCTTCATCCACTTATAGACTGTACAGATGGTTAAATCTCTTCGATCCAAAGGTCTTGTCCAATATCCCCAGATGCTCTGGCTCTGAAAATCGAATATTCAAGGAAAGATACTCGGAGATAAAGCCCTCTTCAAGCTTTTGTGCGTAGCTTCTACATAGTCATGCCTAATGCTCAATCAGATTCAACCAAACGGGATCCCGGTCCTTGTAGGTCCCTTTTGGACGGCCAGATCAATGAGGAACGTTTGAGGACATGCCCCCTACGCATATATGTACTCTGGCCCCACTACACTGGGCGGCTACATAATTTTCTAGCTTACACACCTTCATACATCGGAACGTTCTTACTGCGCACATTATACCAGGATATCGAAAGAGTTGCTGCGATCCGGCAGCTTGGCTGACCATACAATCGGACGAGTGATACGTCCACACTAGATGGACAACCGGGACTGCAATCGAAAGCACTCGGAGCAATCCATGAGGTACAACTTTCTTATTAACACTGTGCACAGCTCCGGCAATGTACAGTAGCACCAGCTAGTGCAAGACATGTCCGTTCAGGATTTTCCGTTTAGACTTGGAAAGGATCTTCTTCACTTTGAGACACTCGATACTGATCTTTCACGTTTTCTGGCGGCTCATGCATGAAGGATTAGAACTGAGGGAGATACACTTTTAAGGCGTTACGGATGTACAGATACCGCAACGAGAGAGAAGCCGCCCAGAAACGGCTTCAATACGGCCGTCAAATTTTGTTTTAAATAATGTAGTACATCCTCGTAAAGCCATAAGCTTCACGTGGGCAATCGCATTTACCAGGCTAGTGCCTATTGGACATTTGGCCTCATATGAGGACAAACTGCCTCATATGAGATCAAATTTCTCGGAGATATTAAAGGGTTGAGGAGACGACCACTTTCGCTGTTCTTGGTGTCTATTTGAAACTCGTGGATTATTCTACAAGGAGAGAGTGGAGCTGCAGAAAAACTCAGCGGACTTTTTGCGCAGTCAAGGTTTGAGTGAAACGGAGTGTGCAACCTTCCATTTTGATATCATAGAAGGGGGTGGGGCAAATTACACGTACAACAACTGGCATACGCATCATACGTACTGTCTATTTTATGTACTTTCTTGATGGTCAGTTGGCCTCATATAAGGCTAGAGGTTTGACCTCATATCAGGCAAAATCCAATGTCCCATACACACTAGTGTCTATTGTACCGGCCGAAAGTCATAAATGAGGTACGAAAAAAATTGCAAAACGTATTCATAAATCTACGTCAGAAAAATGTGAGTGTTATGATAATGCAAAATTTGCATACGTGTACGCTTTGTTCTCGTACTTTTTTAGTTTTTGAAGCATAAGATTAGGCTTGTTGTAGCTTACAAGTGGCCAAAACAAACTAGTTTCAAGGAATTTCTAGAATTTGAACCCCATTCTAACGGAGAAGACCAAGATATAAAAATCTAAGAAATCGGCTAGTTTTAAGTTTAAACGATAACTCGCTCTATACCCGCCTCATATGAGGCGGAAGGTACAATTGACACTAGACAAGAGAGATTTTTCTGCCTTGCCAGTTTCGTGGACGTCACAGTAGTTGTGTAGTCTCGTGGGAACGCTATAATACTCTCAAACATGTTTTAATATATAATGTTTTTCATTATGTCACAAGCGTAATCATTTTGTCTGGTGTTACATACTGTGTCACATCGAGAATTTGAAGGACGTGATAATTGAAATATAAGTTGGTGATCATGGCGCTGTATGTCTTTACGAGAAAATTTCTTTGCACAAGAAACAGCCCGGTAGATAGTTTTCAGGGGCATGTGATCTGAGGAAGTTTCCTTCATGCCACGGAGAATATGTACAATTGCGAAAAGCACGTTTTAAGTTGCATTCGTATTTCCAACACACGTCACAGGAAAACGTCCCGGTCAGAACGATCTCAAAGTCAAATCTATAAATTAATATGGAAGAGTTCTTGTGCTTTCTTCTAATTTACAGATCCACCCCAAACCGTGTCCATAGACAAGTGGAAAAGTGGAAAATCTTTGATACATCCGGTGTTGAAGCCAAGTAATCATACAGGATAAAAAGTAGGGGTATTTACAAACATTTCAGAATATCTTCTGTTGGAGCCCTACAGAGTTCTTCAAGCTCTGGGAGAGAACGATTTCGTAATGACGATGGAGCTTTCACAGTGCCAGTTGACGCCTCCTCCACTAATGCAGAGATTCACACTCGCATTGATGTTCCGACAAAGTTGAATGGGCATCTCAGGTGTCAGTACCAGATTCTTCAGCGATGTTGATTTTCAAGACACAATCTGCTCAATGAGATAGACGAATCGCGTGAGGGAGTCTGTCGTTCCTAAGCAGATTTTTTGCAGCCTCTATGACTGCTGTCAAGAAAGGGACGCCATTAAGTATTGACCCACCTCCTTATGACTTTTGAAGTCTGCTATCCACAACACGAAAGGTGAGGTAATTGTGCGGGGATTATTTCGAGTGATTCCTCAAGTTTGTCTCATTTCGTGAGCTGATGATGAAATCTTGTCATCTCGCGTGTACGCATGGTATAGGACGCGAGAGCATACTTCAAAATTTAAAGCCGATCAATCTCTACACCGGTAACAAGAAGGCCTGCCAAACTCGCGAATTCGAGTCTCAGAATGTTTACGTCTGAGCTGAAGGTACTTTTGAATGCTGCTCGTGCCACAGTAATGGGTAGAGCGTACGGGATATGGATATTTCGATCTTCAATGCCCTGCTGAACGCAATTCTGTGGATTGTGCAGGGCATTATTGCTATAGTAGCACAACGAATCTATATTGCTGCTGCCAAAGTTGAGCTAGCAAATACAGGTTCTACACGTGCGACGGATTCTGGAGAAACGAAGTTGGTGCATTGGGTTGAACGGAAGTGGTATACATCTCGAGGAAAGAAGAAGGCAAGTCAGAAAACTACAGCATGGGCAATAGCATTAGTACTACTGGTTTTCGCAACGTTGCCTGCAGAATTGATATTGGAATCTGGCATTGACATCAAGTTAGATTGCCAGGTAGTCTCACGAGACTCTCCTAACGGGGTTTGTGCGTCTCCGTGGACTGGGTGGTCTCGCGTTCGCAGCAGCGCCATGGCTCTGCTGGTTAGCAGATACACATGGCAGGACCAGAATTGGGAGTATGTTCGTGAAGGATCGCCGAAGGAATTATGGGAGAATGAAGTTCACTCGCTCTCGAGGTCAAAGATCGTTTCGCAGCCCGAGTTTCGTGTTCGATTTGTAGCTAAAAACTGTCAAGTCACTGTGGAAAATTGTAACGATTGTGGGAATATGACCATGGTATCTACAGAAAACGCATATGGCCTTGTGGCTGTGAAAAGCTCGGTTTTGTACGAAAGAAATCCAACTGGAAGTTGTTCGGGCGATGTATCGTGGAGTGGAGCGGTGGGCGCAGGGTTTGTGTTTTGCACCGATAAAGCGGTTGCACCCATGGAGAAACTCGGCGGGGATACCAAGCGTATCGTCACAATGGGAGTGGAGACAGCGTTGACGACAGAAGAGGAGACGTTTCTGTCGGGCATCGACGTTGGGCAGACGTCTACCCTCCAACTTGACCCCGACCGTACCCGTATGTACGACATTAGTTGCGATACTGACGGACTGAGCGATGATGACCTTACTGAGGCAGTGACATTGATGAGGGTCGTGGACTTAGAATTGAATGGTGTGAGGTTGCAGGAAAAAAGGGGTGACCTAAGTGATTTGATCCCGTTGAATAGTTCAGATATTTACAAGTCCGTGTTTTCCTTGAAAGCAGAAGACATCAGGTCTACATGTGCAGGGCAAGCTGAAGTATATCAACAATGTGCGATATTCCGTTGGAAGCGTGCAATATTCTATTGCATATTAATATTCATATTGCTTATTGTATGGCTCATTGCATGCTGGACGGGGGCGAAGTATAAGCGCTTGGAACTTCCTCACGATGGAGTTACGTGGAGGAAATATGCCTACGAGCAGATCTACGCAATATCTTATGGCAAACTCTCGGGTGGAATCTCCGCTTCGGAATCAGTTGCTAGCGACATAGTTCTGTCCACAGAACCCATGGATGTTCCTGATTTCGCCAAAGAACATTGTGCTCTGTCACCGATGACAGACACTCCAGGGACAAGAGTGGGCAAGGACGTTCACTGGGATGCAACCCCTTCTGAAGAAATTCAAGCAAATTTAAAACCGTTGGCAGAATCTGCAGGTGAGGATGAGCAGGATGGGGAAGAGAGTATTTGTGAGGTTTCAGATGTGCTTTCACCGATTGGAAACGAGCATGATTCATATCGAAGTCGCATATCTGCTGCAACCGTGCCAAAATCGACACTTTCACAACCATCATTACATCCAAAAAAACCTCGCCAGATTGTTAAGATTGATCATACTGCCGGGGCTGTGTCAAGCAAGATTTATTTGGTAAAGAAGCGCTCCAAGGAAAAGAAGCCAAAATCGTAAGGTCCGGTCAGATTATCAAGTGATTCGCGAGCCTCGCATCAAGCGGTGTAGTTATTAGCAGCCAGGTCTAGAAATTTGCCACCCTTTCGTGAGATTGATTCTATCTACAAAGGACGCTGGTCGATGGTTTTCAGAGGGGGACTGTGATTGAAGGTTAGTTGGATTCATCTTAGAGAGAAAACCTCGATATTGCAGTTTTTCCACGCACGACATCAGTAGTATTCAATGTAGAGGGCATGTCCACTAATATATTAAGAATTATCGCCACGATTGCATTGGCTTCGATGCGGCAAAGAGCAGACACGTACCTGCCGAAATAGTTACCTGCAAAATTCGCCTCTGTGGTCACACACGATAGACCAGACGCCGCTGAAGCGACTGGACCACAATTCCGTCCTCCCCCCCCCCCCCCCCTCTCTCAATTCCAAATGGTGTTGAGGATGTACAATTACGGAGGCGAGACACCAAACGCGATTAATCTGTTATTCAATGTTGTTTTGTGTGTCATGGGGGCTATTGTTCCGGTGACAACATTGATAACACTATGCGCAGATGTATGCAAAGATTTGTGTGGCTCTTGAGTCTACAGAGCACTACGAACCAGGGTTGGGAAACGTGGGCAAATCAGGCAGTTGGGTGGTGACTAATGCAGAGTCTAAAAAGGGCCCAATCCTGAAGCTAGGTCTTAGAGCAGCCGAAGAACATCGAAAAGAATACGCCGAAGTACACTCATATAGCCGGATTTTCAACCACGTAGATTTCGAAATAGCTAGTCGGTTCGACAGTAAAGCATTGCCGGCTAGACCTCTGTTCTTCACTTCATCTCAGGAGTTAAATCACAGAATAGGACGATCATGGAAAAATAAATCACCCTCGCCCTAGCCTACACGTTTTGTAAAATTGAGTTGGTTCTTGGTGCAAATGGCGACGGTAGAAGAGAAGTTAAACAAAATATTGCTGAGTAGCTATTATTGTGGGTAGTTCAGTGGCCATAATGACGACAGTCGTCATCTAACACCTTTCAAGCAAGAGACTCCCATTAAGTATCTTTCTTGAGGGACTGCAGACTAGCAGGTCCCATTCAAAGAAACCGCTCAAAGACATAAAAATTCGACAGTCTCTCTGGTGAAGAGATTTCGAGTTTTGATGGGAGATCACATTACTCCGCATTTCGTTTGAAGTCCCCAGTGGGGCTTGAACCCACGGCCTCGAGATTAACAGTCCCGCGCTCTAACCAGCTGAGCTATGGAGACACCCAGCGATATCAAATCGTAAGTGTCAGATGTATAATAATTTCGTAGAGCTTGGGAGCCGCGAAGCTGGGCCGTGTGTCTATCATAGCATGCTATAAACCATCGAATCAAATTATAGGAGGTTTTATTGTTAATATAACCTTTAGAGGATAGTATGACAGCACTGAAATGGCAATGAAATGGGCAGCTTTACGGCAGTGATAAGCACTTGGCATGAATGTCACGGGAACGTTCCACACTCTCTACAGTAACTGTGACAAACGAAAGATGATCGACGACAGTATAATTGGCTCATGCCGTAGTCAGGAAGACGATGGGCATGACTACATGCTGAAAGCGACCAACACCTTGCAGCTCGACAGGAGATACTGTAATATTCGCAAGAGACCGGCAAGGACAGACTGACCGAGAGTCACTGCAAGCCATATACTGTACTGTATATACTGTATGTTGCACTCATCCTGGGCCGCCAATTGAATCGTATCATCACGGTCGGACTGCACAATGCCGCGTTACGTCTTCATACTTTTTTCCCAATTCGATGCGATTCACATTCCGTGGCCCGATTGTCAACTCGTGCCCGAAATTTTCCTATCCTCCCGTACCTTTCGATCACGCACCACTACAGTATTTGATCCCTCCCACTCCTTCACTGTCGTCCCACATCGCCTTACCCTCTCACCCTCTCACCCTCTCACCCTCTCACCCTCTCACCCACTCACCCTCTCACCTTCTCTCCTTCTCTCCCTCTTACCCTCTCACCCCCATCCCATTTTCAATTTCGCCCAATGGCTCCCGCACCCTTCCAGCCGACAGCCTCGCGGCGTCCTCCGCCCTCTTCCCCCAAACCCCCGCCCCGCCGCCCAAACCGGCCCATTCCTCGCCTGACCGCCCGCCTCTCAGCCCTCCCGCCGCCTGCCGCCTCCACTCACCTTCCTCGCGTTCCCTTCGTATCCCCCTCCGTTGTCACCTCCCACCTTCTCGCAACTCCCTCCCGCGCAAACCCCCCCACGCTCTGCGCCGACCCGCATATCAACCCCTTCCGCTCCTCCTCCACCCCGACACCTCCTCCGACACAGCCCAAAGGCGTCTGCACACCCCC
>JAUKWC010034835.1:0-16453 GCA_032356245.1 Endocladia muricata
CCACCAGGCACCTCGCACTCTTGAATGACGCCTTCCATCCCACCCACCATCCCTTCCAGTTTGTATACCACACCTCACCGTCACCCTCTCTAACTCCGACAGCCCGCACTCCCCTCATCGCATCGGATACCGAACGCCTCGTCACTCTCGAGCGACGCCACCCGCCGCGCCCGCCTTCCCTTCCAGTTTGTACGCCACGCTCCACCACCGCCAGGATTGCATCGCCTTCTCCACCTCCAACAGCTCGTACTCCGCGCATCGCCTCGTCCTCCACCTCTAAGACCCCGCACTTTCCACATCGAGTCGCCTGCCACGTCTAAAAACCCGCACTTTCCACATCGAGTCGCCTGCCACACTTCTCGCCACTCCTCAACGACACCACCCCTCCCGCCCACCATCGCTTCCAGTTTGCACACCATACCACACAATTACCCGCACTCCCTCACCCGCACCACCTCCAACAAGCCGCACTCCCTGCATCGTATCGCATATCACATGTCTTGCCAGTCTTCAACGTTGCCACCCCTCCCGCTCACCAACCCATCCAGTTCGTACAACCCACCCCACTATCACCCGCACTCCCTGACCCTCTCCACCTCCAACCGCCCGCACTTCCCGCTTCGCATCGGACATTGCACATCTTACCACGCTTCAGCGACGCATCCTATCCCGCTCACACCCTTCCCGCCCGTGCGAATACTGTTTCGAATACGCGCTGCTTACCTGTGCACGCCTTTGCATCACAAGGAAAAACCGTCGCTCAGTACTTCCTGTTGGCGGCAGGGTACCTTTGCAGATTTGACATGGTGACGTCCCGTGCCGCTGCGGTCTAACTAGAATCTGTGGCAGGTTCTTGTGCTCCACAGTTTCGCCGCCGTGCCTTGAAAATACCCTATGTGAAAATACCCTACATGAAAATACTCTAGACCGTACGAATTTTTGAAACTCTTTCAATTACAGATATTACAGTAGCACTGCTTTTTGATTCACATGTATCGTTGTAGTACCCGTCAGCAAATGCATGATGTTCTCATGTCGACACACCAATCGCGTCTGTGTGTGTCGAATGGCGGGCCCCGTCTTCAACCTTGACCATTCCCGCGTGCACGAGACCGGGACTGGATTTCGTTATCGCGGGATTTCTCGCGACCAGACCTACCGTCTTGTACTTAGTGAAAACCAGAAGATAGCTTTACCCGTGGAAAACATCCTACCTCTCCGTTCTCTCACTCCTCCCGCCACCCCTTCTCCTCGTACGAGTCCTCGCCAGCCCTCAGTAAGCGCCGCAAGTATGGAAACTCCGTCTGCTCGTCTTTCGACGCGTACTCATTTTCCAAACACAAGCAACAGTGTCATTTTCGAACACATCGACCGCCAGAGCTCGTCCGTGCTCCCCCGCAAGGTTCACCCGCCCCAGAACCTACTGTCCACTACAATGATAAAGTCCTTTCTGATGAGACCCCCGCGCCTCTGCTTCCCTTGCTCCCATTCCTGTGTCACCCTGATGCAGAACCGCCCAGAAGTAATACGAACCTCCCCATACAATCTATCGCAGTTTCTCTTCCAGAAGTAGAGAGGACTGCCGGCCCGCGCCCGGTTGACGAGATCATCTCTATCCTCAGGAATCCCGACTTCTCTCTCGCCCGCTTTGGAGATCGCACTCTCTCCTGAGAAGAGTGTCGCTCCCTAACAATCGCTGCTGTCGAGAAGGAGCTTCACCATGAGGGCTTCTCCGCAACTCGTGTGTTGAACCACAGCGGCACGTCCTTCCGAACTTCCTACTTTCGGGATCCGGACGAGATCCTGCGAAAGCAAGTAGCGCAAGCTAAAACAGAGTCTTGCTACTTCCGCCTTTGTGGCGACCCCCCACAGAGCGACACGCATCTCCCCGCGCATCTCCTGCAGACTGACGTCCACCGACGAGTTTGTGAAGACCTCCTGGAAGGAGTTATGGGCAGCGAGCTCGAGGGTGTCATCTGGGACACCGGGAGGTCAGAGACCCACTCGTTTGTAGGTTGCATACAGATATATACGCATAAATCCGCCACTATACTCAAGAATGGCGCCCTCGTTGCGGGTCCCTTGCATCTCACTCTCCTCAACTTGACTGTCACTTTCTGCCGACGCTCCATAATGTCCAGGCACACCGTCGTTGGCTGTCTTCCTGTCAAGCTTTTCCAAACCGTGGACGAAATAGACTTTGACGTACTTCCACCTCCTTCGAATACTCGCGCACCAGACACCAAAACCTCCGTACTGCACTCCGCCCGACACTCTCTGCTGCCACTTCTGTACGAAAAGGCCCTAGTAGGCTGGAAGTACTCAGATGCGTACCATTATCTCTGGAAATTTCACCCAGTCCTGACCAGCTACTGTTTCGACATACCCGAGGCGAAGGATATCTTCTGCACTCGAGTAAGCACTAAACGCAACCCACCCTGCATCGATCTTCTCGTCCAGCTTTGTTACCAGAATACCGTTGTGCTGCTGGACCTTGTCCGCGCCGAGCTTCTCCAGCAGCATTCAGTCTACATATGTGACACTCTCCAAATTACTATCGTCAAAAGTGATTACGTTCTTGGCGGATCCTCACCATCCGTCAACGAATACGATCTCGACCTGAATGTCATTCAACTCGACCCAATGCAGAAACATGTCATTCAGCGCGTTAAAGCAAATAGCAGCATCGATCCGACGAAACGGAAGCGATTCAGCTACGTGCTTCTGGCCGCTGACGACGAAGAACACACAGACACTGTACGGATGGCCCAGGTTCTGTCTATCTTCCGTATGCATTGCCGTGAACCAATGCAGCCTACCGGGTATGCCTTCGTTGGGTACATGGATTGTGTTCCACCAATCGACGCTGTTGATGATACTCTGCAACGCGTTTGCTTGCAGTGGTCTACAGATTAGAATGTAGATCGCACAATACACACGGTCCCGCTCCCAGAGAAGCAGCGACGAGGGCATCAAGCTTCTGCTCCTCCCTGCTTTGGCCCGTGCAAGGCATCTGCTATCGTTGGGATAGCTCACGCGATGCGGTCAAATTTCCGGGACCCTTCTTTTCACTCCTCAGCTCCACTGGCGCTACTATCGCTTCTCCAGAACCATGTTCTACAGAGACCGAGATGCACGGCGAGTACTACCTGACCCCTCCCCACCGACGGACATGCCATCCTCTCCGCACTAGAATTAAACACACGACAAAACCACAATCTGTTTAGTGAGCTACCAACATACAAGTACAGTTTCCGTCCTTCTCTCTCTTCCATGCGTCGAGAGCTACTCTTCCTTTGCTCCAAGAACAGCGTGCGGGGGAGAATCCAAAGTTGTGGCAGGAATCTGTGACAGACAAGACGCGCCATTGCAAACTTTATACGGTCCCTCCCTGGCGTTTTCACGTGCAACAAAGCAATCGACACCACCGCCAAGCATACTGGAGATGTTGTCCGAAATCCACATCTTTCGTAACGCCACACAAAACTTGTTCTCTGAAATCACCTTCACCACGTTTGTGGCTACTCCAGGGGCGCATGCTAACGAATCCCCCCCATCCTCTTCACCAGACCGTTCCATCTCCTCATTCACCGACTCACGCAACGCCCCTTCCACAGCAGAACTATACGGAGACATTTGTTGAGGAAGAATGCGGCGTAAAACGTTGGAAACGGTCCATAGTATCTGCGCGGCTGCCAAGGGGAGGTAATTGGAAAAATCCAGGCTGTAAGTGCGTTGGCGCTGGCCGCCACAGCCCTCACCATACTGCACGAAGGATGCCATTGTTGCCAGCCAGGCGTCCAGGCGTGCGAGTTGTATGAGAGACCCGTACGCGGACGTCCCATCTGGTTGAACATGGTACCGTCGGAACTCGGAAAGGGCACGTCTCCCCGAAACATTTCCAAACAGTACGTCACCCGCGTCAAGATCACAGACCTCCTTTGGTACAGAGTAATCACCGTATGCTGGATCCTCGATCTTGCTGAGTCGCCACAATAAGAAGTCTGGAGTCCCTTGCTCCCTTTCTGAGATCACGAGCCTGACCCGCGCTTGATATGCCTGATTTGAGCGCTCCGGCTACTGGCTGTCCGATACGAACGCGGTCTACCGCGACATCAAGGGACAATATGCAGGGCATTGGAACAGCTTGTCAGTAGCGTTTCTCTTCTGCACGTTTATGACGCGAACGACTGTCTACATCATCGTTGCACATAGGGCATAGTCTGTTGAAAAAACCTGCTCGCACTCGCGGCGGGATTCCGTGTCCAAAAACAAGGATGACCAGTTCCCGGTGCGAAGCTCTGCACGCACAATTCCAACCAGAGCCGTGGTCTCATCGTAGTAGGAGTGCGTACAGTACTCCTTATGATTGGCAAGGACCACCGGTTGAATCCGCTCGACACCCTCGAGGCCGTCCGCGGAAAGCTCCCCCGCCACGCTCGGCTCTTCGCGACCCGCCCAGTTCCGGACAGGAACAGAACTTGTTAGGTCCAGCTCAACAGTTTCGCGATGGTACCATCGCCGAATTTTATTCTCGTTCGTCATGGCAACATCAATGTACTTTGCTCTCACTTGTGTCACACGCTTGGGACTCTGACCACGTCCAGTTCCGGCCCGCAGTGTGGCTTGCTGGGTGCCACCAGAAATCCCGCGAGCCACGCGTAGGCTCTAATTCTCCTGCCTCGCATCCTTGAACTCGGCTTGTAGTCGCAGGAGTTCTGAAAGCGTTGCCTTAGTCGTCATCCGCGCGTCGAGAAGCTCTTGATGGACCTGACGTATCTTCTGGTTGTACTCGTTGACCGTTGTCTTGAGACCAGCAATCTCTTGCTCCTGCGCCCTGACCTTGTTCATCTGCTCCGCAGGCATCGTTTGTAGCTCTTCCATCTGCTCACCCGAGATCTATAGTGAGCGAGCTACAGCGGAAGTCTCAACCTTTGTCCGGGACTGCATGGGCGGAGGTGGTGCCAAAGAGGGTCTCACCCCCGATGCACCAGGAGGACGCAGGGTCCCACGATGAGTTTGCCCTCTTCCACGGTGGGTTGGAGACCGCAAAGGGGCGGCAATGCCAGGCGTGCGAGCGCAGAGCGGACATGAATCCAAACCGGACGGGTATGCTTGTTGTGCTCGACCTGCAGCCATATTGAATAGAGGCACTACAAGGAGGCATCTGGTTGGCAGCACGCCCTGGTGGAACTGCCAGTATCATAGTATCACGGTGAGTCGCCAGAACCGGGGCACCATCGGCTTGTTCACCTTCTGGACAAAACAGAGACGCCGCCGGCGTTGTGTGTGGCCGCATAACCCCCGTTAACCTACCTGTCACGTGGGGCTGAGTTGCATTCTTCTCGGGGTTTGGTGCAGTCACAGCGACCGGCGCAGCCATGGCATCATCCTCCCCCTCCTGCTGCTCCTGAGTGTGCGTGCGAGATCGTTGCATCGGAACAGCCCTTCTCGTCCTTCTCGCCGGCGGAGCCACCGATGTAGAGCTGCGCCAGAGGCTGCACAGGACAGGTGGAGGCTCGGTGAGAAGAACAAGGTCGAAGAACACGTCGCAGCTGTTGTGAACTGAGCGGTACAAGTGCCATTTAGCAGCTACCACTGGTAGTGGGGCTCTCGTAAAGTCATACACACGCGGAGAGTGCCTGCCGACATTTAAAGTACCATAAGCGTCAACCGCAGGACTGAAAGCAGGGGGTGAGGACCTGCAAATCGGCATTCCAGAAAGTAACGAGAACTCAGGCTGGGGGGGTGTACCTAATGACATGGGCTGACATCTGCACAGGTGATAATACATCGGCAGATGGATGTTGCTTTTCAGATTAAATTTCGCACATCCATCTGCTCATGTGCTCTGACATCAGTAGATCTCAGCCACTGTCGCTAGTGACACCCTCCTCGTCAGCATTTTCATTACTTCTCAAACCTCCTTTTCCTGCTAAGGGGGCGCCATGATCTCCCACTCTTTTGGGCGACCATCCTTGCGGTTGAGCTCGAGTCTTTCCCAGCTGCTGCAGTGTAGCCTGGTTGCCCGGAACTGGCTTCCAAACGGACACGTAGTGTTTACACCTGTCTACCTGCACGCCATTTTGGAAGATCCTATGACGTACTTACAACCTAAACTTATCCCCGTAGTTTGTGAACAGCTCTCCGCCCTTCACAATCTGACGCGTCGCACGGATCGTAGCGATGTTCAGTGAACGTAGTGATCTCTGGGAAAATTTCCCTCGATCCTCGTAAAACCCCATGTTTGTGTCTCGCGCTCTAGAAGTACCTCTATTTAGTTCCTCCTCATCCCCAGGCAAGTACCAGGGGCCATTCACAAACCAGGTCACAAAGAAAGGTGCCGGTACAGCGTAGAACGTATGCCTCGGGCCTCGGACCTTCCCAGGACCCCGCCCGCCTTTCCACGAGAAGAGCTACCCTGTTGAAACGTTGTTTGTCTACGTCCAAAATCCCACCTCGGTAGGTCTTCGTCTTCTTGCCGGTGCGCTCACGAAAGTCTGCATACAGGAGCGTCGCATAGAAGGGGAGGGTAGTCTCTCCTTTCGCGAAGACCTGTTCCTCAAACACTTCGAATGGCGCATCTTCGTACTTCACTGTGGATGGACGCACCACCACACACCTCCCCATCGCTACCACCGACCGCAATGTTAGCGGGTCTTGCGTATCCAGCACGGCGTGGTACTTCGACGGCCAGTTGTCCACCGAAGCCCGTGAATAGCGCACGGAAAGCTTGGGATCCCCGGCGTAGCTTGCAATAAACCGGACTATGTCCTCCGGTAGATACTGATACCTGGCACATCCAGCAAGAGCATCCGCAGGGATATTCCCCCTCTTGGCAGACACGTTTCGTTTCACGCCGGCCGAGTAACTTGTGGCAAGCTTCGCAGCCTGGGCAGGGCTCCTAATGTCGCACGCGGTCCTCACAACGGTTTTGCAAAACGCTATGACCAAGCTCGGTAGAGCTTCACTGACGCAGTCGTCATCCATATCGCACCCCACGAAGCGGCGGTGTGTTGGGAGCCCTCGGCATGCTTTCGCAGTCGCGCAAGTACCACTAAACAAATCCCACCACAAGTTCCCCGGTGCCAAGTACTGCAACACCAGCGCGCTCATGTGCTTGATGCTCTTCTGCTCAGGTCAAAGCATCTTCATGCACTCTCCTCGTCAGCCCTTCTCACCACCTCTCCGGGTTTCATGCACTGGATTCCATCCCTACAGCTCGTCTAGGCTATGTGAGAGGAGTACACATACACTTCGCTTTCGTTGCATACCCGGGCGAACTGCACTTCAAGCGGCACATACTTCCACCAGAAGTGAGCTGCCCATTGCGTGGCCGAGGTCTGGCCACATCGTTTTATACACGGGTTTTGAGGGTAGAGACCTCGAGCGCGGACGTCGACCATCGGCCGGTTCTCCACTTTATACACGAAGTACTTCTGCCGCCTCCCCTTCAACGCACTGGCGCCGTCACTGACCTCTCCGTACACCTCTCGGCTGTAACGTTTCAGTCGCAAAAGCCACATGCCAAACTGTAGACCACTACAGAACATGATTCCGTGGCCGGTTTTAGCAAGCGGTGCTTCGAATACTAGGATAGAGGCGTTCATGCCCTCTTGGGTGAGGACATCATGTGCAGACTTGTCCGCACCGCGCTCGCTTCCGGTATTTAACGAAGGGTCCGTCAGCAGCTGCTGAACCTTACCCTCCACGCATTCAACCGAGTCGTCAGCGTGATAATTGAGGAGGTCGTGGAAAGTGCAGCTGTGGACACGGCAGTCCGACTTCATTACGCCGAGAAACTCCGTAAGAAGGTCCGTCGATGGATCCTCCTCGGGGAGCGACTCTTCCGACACCTCCCGCAGCGGTGGAGACGGGCTAATACAGTTGGCTGGTTCTGGTGCTTCACGAAGGGGGGTCGTCTGGGCCCGGGACTAAGGGGTTGAAAGTGGATCGGAAAGTCTCACCAGCTTGCTCCGTAAGACTGTGTGCAATAATATTCCTCACTTCGTTATCGCTGCCCTGTAGGTCCAGCTCCATCTCCTCCTTCAGCCTGGAAGACGAAGGACGAGAAGGCGGGGCTGATAGTCCCACACTGGGCGTGGTGTACGATAGTGTTAACTGCCGACGACGACGCGGTCTTGTGTGTTTCGAATCGGCATCTGACAGCTCCAAGTCCACCACGATAATCTCTGAAGAGACGCTATCATCTTCATGCGCTTCATGTGGAAGCCCAAAGGCATCCCGGGTATCCCCGCTCAACTCGGCGAAGACCCTTCGCAAGTCGTCATAGCGCGACTCAAAGCGGTTCAGATACGGCCAGTTCGTACGGTGGTTGACATCGTTCAATGCTTCGTTTGTGACGATGGCTTGCGAGCTCGACAGGAGAAGACTGGTAACCGCCTGCATAGCCGCATCCTTCTCAGGAGTTCGGCTCCAGGCTTCTATACTGCTCGTACTCTTCTCCCCACTTGCTACCCCATTCCCTTGCAGCGCTGTCTCCTTCCTTATGGCTGCGATGCCATCAGCGCGTGGCTTCAAAGCCAAGCAGTGCTGAAAGCGGGGATGAAGCACAAGGTAGGGTCCGACTAACGCATCAAACTCCGAAACTCCCGCTACCTTCGCCAGCTTCATCCACGCCCAGTTTAGCAGCTGCACAGCAAACGCGACACGGTTTCTACTCTGATTTATTTTCTTCAAAGCAAATACACGTTTGCTGTCGCACCTCGAGTGGCATTCGTTGATCGCGTGGAAGGACATGGGAGCCTCGAAGGATCTGGGCCGGCCAACAGAAAATGTTCCTGACAGAACTACTTCGCGAACCACGCTGACCTGAGAGGGGATGAGCTTTGTGCCAACAATAAGGGACACCCCGTAGTTCTTCTCCGTCAGGGTGACAGCCGCGAGCTTCCGAATCCTCCTGTGTTTTCGGGTCAGCGGCACGATTGACAGCCCTTTGCACACTATCTGGCTCATCTGCTCGCTGCACAGCTCGCGAGAGACCGGATTGTCGCTCTTGATAGAAGTGCGGAAGTTGCTGCCGTGGTTGCGCTGCTTCCTTGTCACTGAGGCAGTTTCCATGATCGGCATTTAGGTCTCGTCGTCTGCTGCGATGACGAAGTGCAGGAAGGCCGACATGTGGAACCTCTTGAGCTCAAACTTTTCGTTCCCCTCGGATGATGAGAGAACGGCAATGAAGGCAGGTAAGCACATGCCGGCTGTCCCGGGACAGCTGAGTTCAGTCGGTAGCGTGGTTACAGTGCGGTGAGAAACGAAAGAGGGAAAGAAGCCCAGGAGTGATGGGGATGCAAAAAGGGAGGAGCGGAGCGGCGCAAGCTAAGCAAATAAAACCACGAGGACCGAAGTACTGGGAGGGGAGACAAGGACGAAGCAAGGGAAGCAGGGAGGACCGCGTCGATACATTGGTATGGCATGAGTTCGAGGTGTGGTGCTGTGGGAGCAGGTGTCTGCCATTTTTATTGCGGATAGGGAGGGCAGCGGCCAGTAACACGCCATACTCCCTCACGCTCACGTTTCTGCTCTGGAACAGCAGCTACGCACAATGGCGCCCCCTTCACGAAACTCAGAAAAATAAGTAGATTATTTTGGATACGCGGGGGTGTCACTCTTCACACGGGCTGAGATGTACATATGTAATAACACATGAGCAGATGGATGTGCGAAGTTTAGCCAGAAAAACCACATCCATCTGCCCATGTATTTTCAAATGTGTAGATCTCAACCTCTGTCACCAGTAACACCTCACCGCTCTTATAAATTACATACTTCTCAAACGTGAAATGCAGCTATTGCGGCCTGCTCAGAATTGCTTCTTTTTGTGCGCGACGATAGTTGCCGCCAACCGTGCCCGTTCACCCTTTCCTGGCCGTCGTGTCCGTGCGCCTCCCGAGCTACCACTTTCTTCTCTCAGTCTTTCTATTCTCTACCGTCGCCCGTGCACCCTCCCTCACACACAAATTCTTTCTCGTCTTCTCCGCCTTCACTTAATAAAATCCCTCCTCCTTCGTTCCCATTGTTGATCCTTTCTCGCAAGTGGCTTAGTTCCGCAATGACCGACAAACTTCCCATCACGACCTCCACCGGCGGCTTGCTCACCTTGGCCACGGAGCCGCGGCCGGGGGTACAGTCCGAGGCGGAATCGGAGCCAGTGGCGACATGGGAGGAGTTCCGGGCCGAAGCGGGCGTGCAGCCCTCTCCATCAGAGTCGCCATCACGCAGACGCCGGCCTGAGGATGCCTCAGGCCAGGCGCGCGCTTCGTCCGACCACTCTCCAGCTCCAGAGACCGTGGACGTTAAGCACTCCTATGTGGTCGCCGTAGAGGTCGAGCAGCAGCCGGTGTCGTGTCGGACTCTCTCAAAGATCGAGTACGAGTTCACCGAGGTGTATGTATATATTGCGCATACCATACAGCCGCAGCACGTTCTTCGCAAAAGTACGGACGCTACCATCAACGGCCTCCATACCAGCATGGTTGAGCGCAGCTGCAAGTACTTTCTTGGCATCATGTCAGTCACAGTGCGACGGTGCGACAATCCTTCGCTACCGGATATCGCTGACGAGACCATCCAGGACCGCACGGTGTTGCGCGAAGGTGCGAAGTGTGCTATGGTGGACGGCCTTCATCGCCGCCAAGCTGTCCTTAGCCTGAAAGACGGAAAGGACGGCATGGAATCGGCTGGCGAGCGTCTCCGCATGCGTCTTATTCGCCGAAAGGATGGTTCGGACATGACGAATACGGAAATCATGTCCGACGCGTCTCAGCAGAACACCTCCGCCGAACTAGTCAGCATGAACAAGTCGTTTTGCACTACTTCATGAGTGATATCCGCATCATACAGGCTCTCGCCGTAGAGAACGACGTGGGATCACTGGCGTTTAGTCAGAACGGAGCTTGGGAAGCAATGACGAAGGCCATTCTGCTCCCAACCACCGGCCTGTCTGCCTATCGCCGGTACGTACGTGTAGCTAAGATTCTTCTCCGAGACTCAGGCCTCGTGAAAGTGCTGCGCGACCTAGCTTTCGACACGTCGACCTCTGAGAAGCGCGGCATCAGTCACGTTAATGATCAGCAGCTTTGGTCAGGGGGTCCTCAGGCCGTAGCTCTGCTCATGACTTCCGTGGCGCGGTTTATGAACAAGGCAGACGGCGACGGAAAGTTTGAATCTGAAGCTTTCCGCGTGTGCGCGCGCCAGCTTTTCCAAGTCCGCCTAGGCTTGTTTGACAAATATGGCAAAGGGAAGGGCCTTGGTTGTGACGAATTTCTTGGGACTGAGATTGCTCAATCGAAACTCCTTAGAATGTCCGTCGAGGACCTCTATCTGAGCCATATGCGCCTCTTCTCCAAGAGAGACAGCGACTCTGCAGAAGATCTGGAGAATCGCAACGAAGCTCGTGCTACGCACTTCGAGAGTAAGGTTTTTGAGTACTTGGCTCCCGATCTCGGCAAACACGCCGCCCGCGCTCGCGTGACGGCACTAGCTGCTATGTCTTCCACACACCGCTCTGGCTGGCGTACTCCTGCCTTCCACGCGCCTGCAATCGGGTCTGCAGTCCGCGGGCGGAAGGCCTGAGGAGTGATGTCCGCAATAAAAGCGCTTATCACGGAGACAACGGCTGCACCCTCCTCACGGTCAACGCCTCGACTTGCCAAGATTGTGCAGTTAGAGAAGCCTGGTGGAGCGAAAAGGGCAGTGGAGCAGTAAAGACGAGGAGTGCCTGAGAAGACCAGGGCGGCCGAGGAGAACACTGGCCAACGTGAAGGTGCCCTGCAGATATTCGACGACAAGGTTCCGAACCAGCTGCCGGTCGACGCTGTGGACGAGACCGTTGTGTTTGAAGAAATACTGGGCACCTCGGATAATCTGGCGTACGTCGGCCCGCCAGATTACGAGGACAAGGAGTTGCGGCTGTGGATGGCGAAAGACCCATCCCGCATGCTTTGGCTGCTTCTGATCCACATACCCGCTGAGCACAGGGCGCACTTGTACCTTTCCGTCAAGGACGTCGTAGCCATGCGTCGACTTCAGTTCTTCAAGGAGAGCTACGTGTACTTTACCGCGCTTGACGGTATAGATATGTGTCTGGACATCCAGAAGCCGAGCCGGGCTCAGACAAACTTCGGGAAGGACGTAGTAGGCGGGGGTGAATATTGTTGCAAAGGATATGCGTACTCTGAGAGGCGACAAGGTGAGATTCAGCATCTCGGCTACACGTGCCTTGAGAATTTCGCTGTCTCCAGCGGCATTCCGCGCGAAAGCCTCGAGCCCCTGATGTTGACGCCGAAGTGGAAGCTTTCTGCCCTTGAAAAGATGTTTTCGTTCATTGCGAGCACATTGAACGGGGAGAATGCATCGGGACAGGGGCCGAATGAGACCTGGTGGGAACCAATTGTCAACGAGGGGGAAGACGAGGGGGACGCAACAAACCGGGAGATGGGAATCGCCCGCTACTCCGGTATACATATCCTGGTGATGGAAGCCTGCAAATCGACGGAGTATTGGCTATGAGCTTCGCAAAGGCATGCGCAGCTGTACGCGTGGATGGGTGGGCTTGCCGTCAACGTCGGACTGACGAAGATATATGGGAGGAACCTGTTCAAACCTAAGACGGGGTGTATGTTTCTGGTTACTTGGCACAACTATCCACGGAAAGCACCGCACAATGACTTTGACGAGCCATTGAAAGCGGGAACGCCGGGTTTTTTGCAATCCTGAGCGGGGCAGTGGGCTTTCCGTTGTGGGTGAGTAACTATTCACACGTGTTTGCATACGGGGAGGCGCGCAAGAAGGTGGAAGCGGCGGCGTTCTTCAACATGATGAAGATCATTGTGCCGGCCAACTCTGTGTTTTTCGGGTATGGGCATCTCACGCCCGCCGGGGCTGGGTAGGAGGACCGCTTTGCGGATGAGTTGACGGTACGGTACCATGTGTACTTTATGTCGGCAGGGTAGGTTGTGCCGCACCAGATGTTCAACGCGTTGAGAGGGTTAACACAGTTCCCGACCAGTGAGATGACCCGTGGTAGGTGTAGGAGTAGTGAGAAAGGTGAGGAGTAGGACAGTCGGGACGACGCGAACTTAGTTGCGTTTTTAGACTTGCACGTGGGCGGGAGTAGCAGGGCATTAGGGGATTAGGGGATTAGAGATTATGGTTCGAACTACGATGACTCCGAGGAGTTGATTGTTGTTCCAACAAGTAGTGAGAAAGTTTAGGTAGCTATAGGAAGAAGTGGCTGAATAGCGTGAAGGTAAACAAATTTAAACACTACATGCTACTTTGAGAACCACTTGCGGGCGAGCAGGCAAAATTACAGGCGCTGAGAGGGACTTAGGCTGACCACCAAGGAAGCCCGCGCAGAAAATTGGCCGGCTTTGGGGCCGTGACAGCAGGAAGGAGAGCTTTGGAAAGTACTGAAGTTTCAGACTAGGGGGATGTCACTAGTGACGGGGGCTGAGATCCACACATGTGAATATACATGAGCAGATGGACGTGCCATATTTAATCTGAAAAACATCATCCATCTGCCGATGTAATGTCACATGGGTAGATCTCGACCCCTGTCACTACTGGCGCCGCACCCATCTTAAACATTACTTACTTTTAAACGCCACGGAGTAAACGTTTACAACCTCTCTCTGACAACGACTCGATGTTCAGTTTGTTTGTACACTTCGTGTGAGACATGTAAGACCTGATCAGCACAAGAAGTGCGTGCCTCCCGTTCTGCACGGATCAACTGTAGCACGGGGATGGCAAGGATGGAGTGAGGAATTGGAGTCTGTACTCCCCACGTACTTCTACGGGTAGGTCGCCGGACAGCGTAGTAAGAAAGTTGTTTTGTATGAAAGGATGCCGACTCGACTGTAGGCCTCAGCGTTGCGCTGCAGTTGGAAACACTTCGGCGCAAACCACGCCGTGCCAGATGTATGGATTCATGCGCACATTATTAACTAGTGATAGATCGATGCGCGAAGCAGGCTCTGCTACACAAACGCATCGCGAAGAACATAACCTCTAGGTTTCAGCTGCGCCGGACCTTTAAACGTCTTATGACCGGAACGCACTGAACTGACACCGTCCAGCAGCACTCGTACAATGTGCCACGCCTTACGCGGATTACACGTTCGTTCTTGTTTGCATTGCACTGCATTTACAATACTGTCCGACGAATGAGCGCAGAGTTTTACTCATGATCTCGTGCCAAACAATGTCGGCAAGATCCGGGGCTAGCCCGTCCACCCGAGCATTTCCGAGCATAATGCTCAGTTTCCTAGAGCGACAGATGGCGCATACTGCGCGTAGCGGTCTTCGGTGCAGTGGAGTGAAATCCGTTGCAAGTCAATTGAGATTATGAAGGGTCCAAGGTAAGCCTGTCCACGTGAGGCAAGCTACAGGCCATCATGTGTCATTGAGGTACGTAAGGTGAGATGCGGAACTGCAGTGTATTGCAAAATTCACAGTACGAGCTGGATGTTTTACTAGGAAATGAAGTGCAGGTAGTGGATGCGGGCGTTCACTGAACGCGGCAGTTCAGAATATTTATTTGTCGGAAGCCAGCGTTCATGCGAAAAACCGCCGGACTAGACAAACTCCACATTTGGGAATGTCACGGAAGGCAGCATTCCTGGTTATTCCAAAATTTCCAGTATGTGTGGACGGTTTACTACGGTACTGCACGCGGTTGACATCCGCATCCATTTCCGGAAACATAGACGCTGAAGCTTACAGTCGAGTCGGCATCCTCTCAAACCGAACAAGTTTCTTCCTACACTGTACGGGCACATTTCCTTAGAAGCGTGTGTGGAGTAGAGACGCCAATACTTCACTCCACCCTTGCCGTACCCGTGACACAGTTGACCCGTGCAGAACGGGAGGCACACGCTTCTTGTGCTGGACAGGTCTTACATGTTTCACACGACGCATAGAAGCAAACTGAACCTCGAGTTGACGTCAAAGAAAGGTTTTAAACGTGGATTTCGTGACATTGAAAAGTAGTCACTTTTGGAGATAGGTGGGCTGGCACTAATGATAGGGAGTTCAGATCCGCGCATGTAAAAATACATCGGCAGATGAAGGTTGTTTTTCAGGTTACATTTCGCACATATATGTGCTCATGTCTTTTCACATTTGTACATCTCAGCCATTGTCACTACTGACACCCCCCTCGTCTAAATCTTCATTACTTCTCAAACCTCTTTTTCCTGCTATACCGGCCCGAAAACCGCCCACTTTTTTGGGCGACCTTTCTCGTCGCGGAGCTACTGTCTCTGTCAGCCGGTGTAGTACGGCCGGCTCGGTGGAAATGGTTCGCGACCTTGCATGTAGTGTTTAAGTTTGTTTTACTTCACACTATTCAGCGACTTCATCGTATAGCTACCTAATCTCCCTCAATAATTGTCGTAAGGGCAATCAAATCCTCGGGGTCATCGGAGTCGAAACCATGATCACTAGGAGTGACCTCCTTTGCCCTACTACTCCTGTCCGCTTTCGAGTCTGCAAACCCAACCACGTTCGCGTCGTCCCCTCTCCCTGACTTCTCCCCTCTTTCACTATTCGTACGACTAACCCGGTCCATCTCACTGCCTGGGAACTGCGGTAGCCCTCTCAGTGCGTAGAATACCTGGTCCGGCACACCTTTCCCTTCGGCTATAAGGTACACATGTTACCCTACCGTCAACTCATCCGTAATGCGGTCGTCATATCTAGCCCCGGCGTCGCTGAGATGCCCATGCCCGAAGAACACAGGGTTAGGCGGCATAATGATCTTTTTTGTCCCGAACAACGCCGTTGGTGCCATTTCCTCGCTCTTCTCCCCGTATTCAAACACGTGTGAGTAGTCACACGCCCACAACGGGAAGCCCACCGGCCCGCTCAAGACTGCAACAAAGCCCAGCGTCTCCGCTTTCAAGAACTCTTCAAAGCCATTGTACGCCGCTCGCCGCGGGCAGTCCTTCCCAATAACTGAAAACCGACCCCACGTCTTAGGTATGAGCAGCATCCTGCCAAACATCTTCCTCAAACCGGCGTTGACAGCGAGCCCACCCACCCACGCGTCCAGCTGCGCCCTCCTGCGCGGAGCTCACACCCGATCCGCCCTCGATTCGCAAGGTTCCACCACTCGGCTCCGTGTTCTGGAGTAGCGGGAGATTCCCAGCTCCCTGTTTACTGTATCCCCCTCGTCTTCCCCCTCGCTGACAATCGGGCTCTAACAGGTCTCATTCGGCCCCTGTCCTAGTGCAGTCTCCCCATGTAATGTGCTTGCAACGAACACGATTGGAAAAATGTGGCAAACATCGGCCCGCCAGATCACGAAAAAGAGGAGTTGCTGGTGTGGATGACGAAATACCCGCTCCCCGTGGTATGGCTGCTTCCCATCCATATACCCCTCGAGCAGCGCGCGCAACTACACCTAACCATCAAGGACGCCGTGGAC
>JAUKWC010034846.1:0-16422 GCA_032356245.1 Endocladia muricata
GGGAGGGAATGAGAGGGGGCAGCTGGGCGTGGGGGACTGCAAGGGGAGGGGCGAGTTTGTGGCGGTTGCGGCCGTAGCAGCGGTGGTGATGGTGGCGGCCGGGGAGAGGCATACGGTGGTGTTGACGGAGGATGGGCGGGTGCTTGCGGCAGGGGATAACCGGTGTGGGCAGTTGGGGGGGAGACGGGGGGAGGGACGGGCGGTGTTTCAAGCAGTGGGGTGTTTCGGGCGGCAGGTGGTGCGGGTGGCGTGCGGGCCAGACTCGACGATGCTGTTGACGGCGGAGAATATGGTGCTGGTGACAGGGAAGCGACAATGCGGGATGAGTGTGATTGGGGGGTTGGGGACGAGTTTGGTGACGCATCTGGCGGTCGGGGATGGGTTTGCGGTGGCGAGTACGTGGGGGCGCGATGTGGCCGTGAGTGCGCATCGGAAGCGGTTTACGGTGAGCGAGGAGTTGGGCCGGGTGAGTGCGGCTGGGGTGAGTGCAGGCGTTTCGCATTATGTGATTGTGACAGAGGAAGGGGGGGTGCTGGCGGGCGGGTCCAATGCGTTTGGGCAGGTGGCAGCGGGGGATATGGGGCTGACGTTGGCAGGGAGTGAGAATGCCAGGGTAATCCGGGCGCATCGCGTGCCGTTGAGTCGCGTAGAGGTGCCCAGCGGGTACCGCGTGGTACAGGCGGCGGCGGGGGCGTTTCATACGCTGTTTCTGGCGGTAAGGGTGGAGGAAGACGAGGGATGAGGTTATATATATTCAGCGGGCAGAATGGAGACAGAGAAGGGAGCGAGCGAGGGTTTGGGATGGAGTGTGAAGGAGTATGGAGTTTGGTGCTCCTGCCTGTACAGTATGTATACAGTAGTGTCTATTGCGCCAGTGTCTATTGCGCCAGTGTCTATTGCGCCAGTGTCTATTGGGCATGTGGCCTTATACTGAGTCGATGTATTAAATCATTACGAATATTTTGACCTTTTGTCTTTGTGCCCAAGCGACGCCCCGTAGTGTCTATTGGACAGGGGGTTTTGCCTCATTTGAGGTCAAAATCATGACTGCAATAAATAGATTAACGCTTACAAGTTTTATCAGATTTTACCGATGTAGCACCTCTACCACTCACATTATGCTCCTTTCGTGTTCAAGTTGAAAAAGTTCTGCAACTATTTTTAACTGCGACGAGTGCGCATTTGCCCAGTGCTCTTCGGGCTACTGCGAGAGCTTCTATCCGCGAGTCCGACTATCGCTGAGAGCTTTTGCGCTTCGAATTCCTTTTCTGAGGACTCGGCAGGTTCCGAGGTAGTTGTTTTTCGGGATTCTTTCACAGAGCCCACCTGAACAGAAGACATTATACGGTTACATATTCTGAAAGGATATTTCATAGCGATACAAGGAAACAGAGCAAGCCATATGACACCAACACAACTGTTAGAGGCCGCACAATCGTTTCTAATGTTGCTAGGTAATTGTTAGTGACAAGTAGGGTATCAACCGAAACAGCTCACTGGCATCAGATTCAAACATTATTTCTCAACTTGCTGGAAAGTTTAAAACACTGCTCCCGATTTTAATCCATATTTGAAACCATGGACCTTCCGAACATTCTGCGTGAACAAATCCCTGACAGTTTTGGGAGGGCGAATATAAATTTCTCCACGAATATCTCAGGAACATCCTGAATATATAATTGGCGATTATTTTGCGTTCTCACAAAATGAACAACAAGCTGGTAAGCCGCATTTGACTGCATCACTTCAAAAACATTGACGCTCGCACTTCATGGGGGTCAGAGGGACTTCAAAAACCCTATCAGATTCCATGTAGTCATTTGTGGGCTCATACACAGACCTTCGGCGAGTCCGTAGAGCTCCACCCACACCATCATCAGTAAGTTAGTCTTCCAATTGATAGTAGAAATTGTTCGGAGTCAACGTCCTGCTCTTCAGGCATTCCGAGTACAGTTTACAGGAGCCAATAATACAGATAGATAGCGTAGAAGTGTTAGCTCTTATCACCCGATTTTGAACTAGGAAATTCGCTTCCAGCCCGACATCACCCTGATAATAGTGATTGTGCTTGTCGAACTGGTAGTTGTTTCTGTGTCAGCTCCCACGCACTTTCGGAATTGCTATTTCTATGATCTTCAGGTGAGGACTCCTGTCACAGGGCCTCCAGCTCTGACAGTATACCTTGTCACCAGGTGAGGTTGTCGTAGTAGAGCTGATGAAGTGAAGTATATCTCGGTCAACACACATGGATGACAGGAAATGAAGCTTTTTAGTGACCATCGTGGCGTAGGAACCCTTGTCAGCTATTTCCAGTTCTGGAAGGTGGTCAGCAGGTTATCCCTTTTTGGCTGTCTTGAGAACACTAGTAAGCTTCAGGACATTGCCAAGAAGCACTTTAGATGTCTCAACCGATGCAAAGTACGAGTCAGCACAGATGACCCTGTCCATGTGGAACCATGGTTTAAGCAATTTGCGATGTACGGATGTGCCATGGTCATGGATGCTCTCTAACTGTTGGTAGGCACTGTCATGTGCTGACAATGTCAGCTCGAGGAGGATCATGATACCACTGAAACTGCAACAAGCTGACTTGATTTCACATCCACTTTCCGGCGTCTAGTCGAGTGATAAATTGTGCAGAATACCGACAGAACTCCGGCTTTCTCCTAGCCCGTACCACCTTGTCATACTCCCATCGGCTCATATGCGCTGATACGGCCTGGATTTTGTGGCCCAGTCATCAATAAGTACAGTAGCAAAAACCTATGAGCAGATTCGATCTTGAATACAGAGTCCCAGCGCTACTCTCGTACCTAGCTGATACCAGAGGAGAGCTTCGCCCGTAGAAAACGTCATTGCTCTCCATTCTCGCAGTCTTTCCACTAGACCTTCTCCTCGCAGCCCTCTTTACACGTGTTGAATATGCGCTGCAAGTTTCGGCAGTGCTTCTACTCGTCTCCCGACGCATACTGCTTTTCAAAATACGAGCAGTACTACGGCTTCGAAATGCAGAGATCGATCAAGGCTGTCCCTAATTCGTTGGAAGGTTCATCCGCCTCAGAGCCTACTGTCTACTACCGGAACAACGTCGCCTGTGATGAAGCTCCGGTGCCTCTACTTACCGTGCTCCCATTACCGTGTCACTCTGATACCGAGGTGACCATGAGTAAGATTGACCTCCTCATACGATCTATTGCAGTTTCACTTGCAGAAGTAAAGAGCACTACTGGCTCGCGCACTGTTCATGAGATCATGTCTATTGTGGAGGATCGCAATATATGTCACGCGTACTTTGAAGAATGCATTTGCTCCTCAAAAGGGTGTCGCTCTGTCACACTCGCTGATGATGAGAAGGAGCTTCATGGTCAGGGCTTCTCCGCAACTGGTGACTCGGACCATAGAGGTACGTCCTTTGGAACTACCTACTCTCGGATGCCTGTCGGGATGCTGCGAATGGAAATATCTGAAGCTAGCACAAAGTACTCCTACTACCATCCTTGTCATGAACTCCCGCAAAGCGAAACACATCCCTTCGCGCACTCCACACAGACTGACGTCCACCACCAAGTTCATCAATACCTCGAGGACGAAGTCATGAGTAGCGGGGCCGAGGGTGTCATCTGGTACACTGGAGCATCGGGGAGTAACTCGTATGGTGGTTGCATACAGATCTATAGCAACAAATCTGCCACCACGCTTCGGAACAGCGCTATTGCCGCGTAGCCCGTGCTTCTCACTCTCACCAACTTCAGTACCACTCTCCGCATACTCTGTACAGTGTCCCGGCACACCATTGTCAGTTATCCACGTGTCCATCTGTTCCCTACTGTGGACGAGAGAGACTATCACGTCAATATCCATTTTCAAATACTTGCGCACCACATACCAAAACGTGCATACTGCGCTCCATACTACACTCTCTTCTATTACCTCTGTATGAGAAAGACCTTGAAGGCTCGAAATGATCAGTTGCATCCCATCGTCTCTGCAAGTGTCACCCAGGCCTCGCCAGCTACTGTTGCGGCATTACCTGAGAGAAAAGCATCATTGTCACTCGCTCACGAACATGAATTGGCCACCCTCCCACCTTTGCGATGTTCCTTAAATCTCTTGATTTCTTCTGCCCTACTCCCACCGCGCACAGCGCAGTCAACCATCCATCTTTGCAAAAATATAACTGATCCTGAGGCCAACGCCACCGCAGATATATTGATGGACAGAGCAGCTCAGCCACAAGCTGCCGACGCACATGCGCAACAAAACCTCGCCACCGCCTCCCTACGATGGCTGCCGTGCTTTCTGGACTGACGCAGACCCTTCCGCCTAGTTCCTATCTCGACATGTACTTTGTTTTTGCTTTCGAGCCACCGCAGTTTTAGAGGCCTGCAACATCTAGATACAGGCCTTTACGAACATTCTCACAGCTCATTCGAGCAGGACTACGGCCGCGCCTCGAAGCGGAGGACTATTGCCAAGGACGAAACCGTCCGCCGAATCCAGCACTTCGACAACATTGCTGCTCTTCGAACTCAGTTCGTCTCTGTCTCACCGTGGCGTCGCGTCACACACATCTACAGAAATGTACACAACAGGCATGGGGCGAATATTGTCACGGAAGACTTCAGAATACATCTCAGCGAACTCGCTCACTTTGGAACCCTCGCCACGCCGCTTATTGCAAATGAAGATAAACGCTTGACCGCCGCGTTTCTCTCTTCACTACATGGAGGAGTTTCCGACCTCTGCATTGAACTTGTTGTACAGATTTGTGACAAGGGCACGGCTAGGATGCTGGAAATAGTCGGCGTCAAGCTGCTCCATGAACATTGGGTCGAAAAATGTGACACTCTCTGAAATATTACCTTTAAAAGTGCTTACTTTCTCGGCAGCTTTTATCCATCCGTCAACGACTATAATCGCGCTTTCGATGACATTTGACTCGGCCCAGCCCGTAAATATGTACCTCCGTGCGTTCATGCAAACAGCAGCTACGGCCCAGCGAAACAGCAGCGATTCAGCTTCGTGCGGCTAGCCGCTAATGACGATGAACACACAGGCACTGGATGGGTGACCAAGGTTCTTTTTATCTTGAGTATGCATGATTATGAATCACTGCGGCGTACTGAGTATGAACTTGCCCGGTAGACGAATTGTATTGTGCCAGTCAATGCAGTTGATGACACGCTGGAATACGTCGGACTGGGGTGATTTATAGACGAGAATGTAAATCGTACAGAAAGTCTCGTCCCGCTGCGCCATTCTCCTCACGAGACCGTTCCACCCCCTCACTCTCAGACCCAGACAATGTCCCCTGAAACGCACATCTACATGGAAATATCTCTTGTGGGACAATGCAGTGAGACACGTCCGAGACGGTCTCTAGTATCTGCAAAGTTGCCAGGGGCCGGTACGTGGAAAATTTCAGGCTGTAAGGTTGTTTTCGCTGAGCACAACGACCTTCAGTATGCTTCAGACAAGATACCGCTGTTGCCAGCCAGGGGTGCAGGCGTGCGAGTTTCATGCTGGACCCGTGTGCGGACGTCAAGTCCAGCTCAGTCTAGTTCCATCGGATTTCGTAGCGGGTATGTCTCCGGAAAGAGTTCTGAAACAGGTCGGCACCCTCCCCAAGATGACAATTCTCACTTTGCAGACAGTAATATCTGTATTCCAGATTCTCTACCTTGCCGAGGGGCCATCATGAGAAGTCCAGAGTTCCTCTCTCCCCCTTTGAACGCATCAGCCTCACCCTCGCTTTCAATGTCTGAAAGGGGCTCGCTCCCCTCCCGCAGTGTGATCTGAGCCTGCGTTTCCCGTGACACCAAGAATGAATAGACAAGGCACTGGAACAGCTTGTTTCTTGCGTTTCTCTTCGGCGCGCTCAGGTCTGTGTTTCCGGAAATGGACATGGACGTCCACCAGGTGCAGCAGCCCAGCAAACCTTCCACGCATACTGCAAATATTGGAATGCCCCGGAATGCTGCCTTCCGTGGTATTCCGAAACGCGGAGTTCGTTTAGTACGGCGATTTTTCGCATGGACGCCGGCTTCTAAACAGAAAAAATGTTTGAACTGTTGCGTCCAGTGAACGCCCGCATGCACTACTCGCAGGTCATTTTTTAGTAAAACATATAGCTAGTACGGCGAATTATGCAGTACACTGCAGTTCCCCATCTCACCCTACGTACCTCAATGTCACATAATGTCGTATAGCCTGCCTGACGTGGATAGGCCCACCTTGGATCCTTCGTACTCATAATCCTCTTTCAACGTATTTTGCGTCACTGCTTTCAAGACCGCTACGCGCAATATGTTCTATCTGCGGCTCTAGAAAACTGAGAATTGTGCTCGGGGATGTTTGGGTGCACTAGCTCACGGAGAATCTTGCCAACAGTATATGGGAAGAGGTGATGTGTAAAACTCTGCGCTCATTTCTCGGACAGTATCGTAAGCATAGTGCAACGCAGACAAGGACTAGCGCATAATACGCGTAGGGCGTGGCACATTGCACGAGTGCTGCTGGACGGCGTCAGTTTAGTGCCTGCCGAGCATAAGACGTGTAAATGTATCGCGGGGTTCAGACGTAGTGCTTTTGTCCTTCGCGATGCGTTCGCGTAGTAGAGCCTGCTCTGTGCATCGACACATCACTGGTTCACAATGCGCGCACAAATTCATACATCTGGGACCGCGTGGTTTGCGCCGAAGTTTTGTCTATTGCAGCAGAAGACTGAGGCCTACAGTCGAGTCGGCATCCTTTAATACGGAACAACTTTCTTCCTACGCCGTACGGCCACCTATTCCGAGAAGCTTGTGGGGAGTACAAACGTCAACACTTCACTCCACCCTTGCCATAGCTGTGCTACAGTTGACCCGTGCAGAAAGGGAGGCTCACACTTCTTCTGCTGAACTCGTCTTACATGTACCACACGAAGCATAGACACAAACTCAACCTCGAGTCAACGGCAGAGAGAGGTTTTAAATGTCTATGTCGTGGCGATAAAAAGTAAGTAAGTTTTATGATCAAAGGGGCATCACTAATGGCAGGGATTGAGATCTGCACATGTGAAAATACATGGGCAGATGGGTGTTGTTTTTCAGATTTGATTTCGCGCATTCATCTCCTCATGTGTTTTGACATGTGTATATCTCAGCCCCTGTCACTACTGACACCCGCCCGCACCCTAAATAATTTACTTATTTTCCTAAGTTTCGTAAAGGGGGTGGCACTATTTGTAATTGCTGCTACCAAACAGAAACGTGAGCGTGAGGGAACATGTCGTGTTCCTGGCCGCTGCCCTGACTGTCTACAATACAAATGGCACACACCTGTTCCCACAGCACGACACCACACACCCTCCTGATACAGAGTTATCGACGCGGTCCGGCCTGCTTTCTTAGCTCCGTCCTCGTCTCTCCGCCCTGTACTTCCATCTACGTGGTTTTCCTTGCTTCGATTGCGACGCTTTGCTTCTCCCTCCTTGCATCCCCATTATTCCTGGGTTTCTTTCCATCTTTCGTTCCTCACCGCACTGTATCCATGGCGCTGATTAAACTCAGCAGGCCCGGGATAGCCGGCGTGTGCTTGCCTGCCTTCATTACGGTTCTCTCCTTATCCGAGGTGAGCGCGAAGTTCGACCTCATGAAGTTGCGCATGTCGGCCTTGCTGCAATTTGTCATCGCAGCAGACGGCGAGGCCTCAATGGCGAGCAAGGAAATTGCCACAGTGATGAGCAAGCAGCGCAATCCTGGCGGCGACTTCCGCACTTTTATCGAGAGCGACGACCCGGTCTCTCGCGAGCTGTGCAGGGAGCTGGTGAAGCAGATAGTGCACACAATGCCGTCGATCGTGTTGCTGACTCGAAATGGGAAGAGGACTAAGGAGATCGCGGTTGCGGCCCTGAGCCAGAAGAACTATAGGGCGTCCCTTATTGTCGGCACCGAGTTCATTCCCTCTAAGGTCAGCAAGGTTCGGGAACTAGTTCTGCCAGGAACATTTTCTGTTGGCACCCCCAGAACCTTCGAGGTTCGCACGTTCTTCCACTTGATCAACGTATGCCACTCGAGGCGTGGCAGCAAACTTGTATTCGCTTTGAAGAAGATAAATCAAACCGGAAATCGTCCCGCGTTTGCTGTGCCACTGCTAACTCGGGCGTGGACGAGGCTTGCAAGCGTCGTGGGAGTCTCGGAGTGCGAGGCTCTAGTCGGACCCTACCTTCTGTTTCGTCCACGCGTTCAGCAGTTTGCGGCTTCAAGGTGACACGCTGATGGCTTCGTACCAATCGCTCCGGAGAACACGCTGCACGAGGATGGGTTAGCAAGTGTGGAGGAGATTACGAGCAGCGTAGTAGCCTGGGGCCGAACTGCGGAGAAAAATGCGGAAATGTAGGCGGTTACCAGTCTGTTACTGTCGAGCTTACAAGCCATCGTTACAAAAGAGACTTTGTACGATGCGAAGCACCGCAGCAACCGGCCAGATATAAACCGCTATTAGTCGCGCGATGGCCACTTGCCGAGAATGTTTGCCGACCTCAGGGGGATACGTGGGAGACCTTTGGACTTCAGCTCGAAGCGCCTGAAGATGATGGTGGCTGTTCAGAGGTTGTGGAGGTGGACTCGGGACTGTCAGATGCCGATTCGGAAGACAGAAGACTGCGACGTCGTCGGCCGGTAACACTATCGAGCACCATGGCCAGTTTGGGACTATCCACGTAGCCTCCTCGTTCTTTGTCCTCCCGGCTGAAAGAGGAGATGGAGCTCGACCTGCAGAGTACCGACGGCGAAGTGGAGGCTGCTCTGGCACACAATGGTACGGGGCAAGCTAGTGGGGCTTTCCGGTCCACCCTCGACCCATTGGTGCCAGAGCCAGAGACCCCGTTCGTGAAGCACCAGAACCAGCCAACCGTATTGGCCCGTCTCCACCGCTGGAGAAGGCGTCGGAAAAATTGCTCCTTGAGGAGAATCTATCGACCGACTTTTTCGCGGAGTTGCTCGGCGTGATGAAGTCGGACTTTCGTGTCCACAGCTGCACTTTCCACGACCTCCTCAATCATCACGCTGACGACTCGGGTGGGTGCCTGGAGGGTAAGGTTCAGCTGCTGCTGACGGGCCCCCCGTTCAACACCTGAAGCGAGCGGGAGGCAGACAACTCTTCCCATGATGTCTTCACCTTCAAGGACATGGACGCCTCCATCCAAATATTTGACGTACTGCTTACTAGAACCGGCCACGCAATCATTTTCTGTAGTGGTCAGCAATTTGGCAGGTGGCTTTCGCGCCTTTAGCGTTACAGCCAACAGATGTACGAGGAGGGGAGTGACGGGGCTAGTGCCTCGGGGGGGAGGCGGCAGAAGGGCTTCGTGTTTAACGTGGAGGACCAGCAGCTGGTCCATGTCCGAGCTCGAGGTCATTACACGCAAAACCCGGGTATAAAAGGATGTGAACACGCGTCAGTCACGGAATGGGCTGTTCGCATCTGGCGGAGGAATGTGCCGCTTGAAGTGCAGATCACCCGGGTACGCTACCAAAAGAACGGGTATGTGCAGTCTTCCCATGCAGCGTGGACGATCTGTATGGATGGAATCCAGCTGTCGAAGCTCGGAGCGGTGGTCAGGAGAGCTGACGAAGGGAGTCGCATGAAGATGCTTTGGCCTGAGCAGAAGAGCATCAAGCACATAAGCGAGCTGGTGTTGCAGTATTCGACACCGGGGGACCTTGTGGTGGACTCGATCAGTGGTACTTGCGCGACTGCAAACGCTTGCCTAGGGCTTCCGAGACATCGCCGGCTCGTGGGGTCCGATAAGGATGACGACTCCGTTAGTCAAGCTCTACCGAGCTTGGTTAACGCGTTGTGCAAAAGCATCGTGAGCACCGCGTGCAACATTGGTGGCTCTCCGCGGGTTCTGAAGCTTGCCACAAGGTACTTGGCCGGCGTGAAACGGAATTTGTCTGCCAGGAGAGCGAGCAGCCCTGCAGTTTCCATCGCTGGGTGTCCCCGGTATCAACGTCTACCGGCCTGGATAGCCTGGTTTATCGCGAACTACGCCTGAGATTCGATGCTTTCACTGCAGTATTCACGAGCGTCGGTGAGCAACCGGCCGGCGAAGTACCATGCCCAGCTGGACACACAAGATCCGCTAATATTACGGGTGGTGGAAGCGATGGGGAGGTGTGCGGTGGTGTGTTCGTCGACGGTGCAGTACGAAGGTGTGGGACTCGCGGTGCTTGCGGACCGGCTCTTCACAAAAGACGAGACGATCCTCTCCTTCTATAGGACGCTCCTGTCCGCAGACTTGCGTGAGCTCACGAGTGACAATACGAACATCTTCGGAGGTGGAGTTTTGGGGGTACAAAAGATCGTTTCAACCAGGTAGCCCTTCTCGTGGAAAGACACGCGGAGTCCCGTGAAGGTTCGACGCATAAGATGTAAAGTGTACCGGCACCATTTAGAGCGGCCTGATTCGTGAATGACGCTCAGTACTTGCCTGGGAATGAGGAGGAGCGAAATAGTGGTACTTTTGGAGCGCGAGATATAAACGCGGAGTTTTACGAGGATCGAAGGGGAATCGCCGTGGAGAGCTCTACGTTCACTGAAAACCGTTACGATCCGTGCGACGCGTGAGATTCTGAAGGGCGAGGATCTGTTCACAAACTTCGGGGATAAGTTTAGTCTGTAAGTACGTTGTAGGATCTTCCCAAATAGCGTGCAGTTAAACGAACTTAAACAATACATGCCAGATTTAGAACCAGTTTTGGGCAAGCAGGCCACACTATAGCAGCTGAGAAATATTTCGGCCCAGGCGCAAGAAAGCTCGCCCGGGAAAGTGGGCGATTTTGGGGCCGCTACAGCAGGAAAAAGAGGTTTTAGAACCAATGGAAATTTGGACGAGGGGGGTGTCACAGATGACAGGGGTTCAGATCTACACATACGGTAAAACATGAGCAGATGGATGTGCGAAATGTAATCTGGAAAAAACATCCATCTGCCCATGTATTTTCACATGTGCAGAACATAACCTCTGTTATTAGTGACACCACCCAAATCTGGGTTTTCGGTACTTTCTGGAATGCCCATATGCAGGCCTTCAGACCCTGCTTGCAGTCCTGGCGACGACGCTTATGATGCTTCAATCGTCGGCGGGCACTCTCCGCGTGTGCATGACTTTACAAGGGCCCCACTACCAGTGCTAGCTGCTAGCTTGGACCTGTAGTGCCCAGTTCACAACAACATCGAAATAGTTTTCGAACTGATTCTTCTCACTGAGCCTTCTTCTGTTCTGTCCTGTCTGTGGCGCAGCTCTGCATCGATGGCTCCGCCGGCCAGAAGCACGAGAAGGGCTATTCCAATGCAACGATCCCGCAAGCGCATCCACGAGCAGAGGGAGGGTGACTACTATGCCCCGTCTGCGCCTCTCGTCGTGACTGCAGCGAGCAGCGAGGTTAATGCAACTCAGCACCACCCTGGAAGCAGGTTAAAGGGGGTTGTGCGGCCCCAAACACCGGCGGCGGCGTCTCTGTTTGGTCCAGAAGGCGAAAAGGCCGATGGTGCCGCTGTTCAAGCGACTTACCATGCTACTCTAACACTCGCAGTTCGACCAGGGCGTGTTGCGAACCAGATGCCTCCTTGTCGTGCGTTTATTCAATCTAACTGCAGCTCGATCACAGCCAGCTTCACCGTCCGGCCCGGAATCGCGTCCGCTCCGCGCGTCCGTACGCCTCGCGTTGCTGCCTCTGTGCGGTCTCACATCCGCCGTGAAGCAGGACAAACTCGTCGTGGGACCCCGCGTCCTTCTGGTGCATTGAGGGTGAGACCCTCTTCGTCTTCACCTCCGCCGATGCCGTCCCGGACAAGGGTTGAGACTTCCGCTGTAGCTCGCTCACAATCGATCTCGCGAGAGCAGATGCAAGAGCTATAAATGATGCTTGCTGAGCAGACATACAAGGTCAGGGCGCAGCAGCTAGAGATTGCTGCTGTGAAGATGAGGTTCAACGACTACAAGGAGAAGGTATGGCAAGTCGATCAAGAGCTTGCTGGGGTGCGGGTGACGACTAGGGCAACGCTTTCCAAGTTCCTGCAACGACAAGCCGAATTAAAGCATGTCGAGCAGGAGAACAAGAGCCTACGCGTCCCTCGCGGGACTTCTGGTGGCACCCAGCAGGCCACACAGCGTGCCGGAACTGGACGTAGTCAGAGTCGCAAACGTATGACACAAGTCACGGTAAAGTAAGTTGGTGGTGCCAGGACCATCGGGAAGCAGAATCTGCAATGGTTCCACCGCACAACTGCGGAGCTGGACCCAACAAGTTCTGTTACAATCCGGAGCTGGGAGGGTCGCAGTGAGCCGCGCATGGCGGGGGAGCTCTCCGCGGACGGCCTGGAGGGTGTCGTGCCGACTCTACCGATGGTTCCTGCCAATCGTCGGGACTACTATATGCGTTACTACTACGGTGAGACGACGATTCTCGTTAGAATGGTGCGTGCAGAGCTTGGCACCGGGAACTGGTCATCCTTGTTTGTGCACGCCGAATCCCGCCGCGAGTGCGAGGTGGCTGTTTCAACAGACTATGCTCTATATGCAAGCATGAGGCAAACAATCTCTGACCTGATGAGCGCGCGGAAGAGAAACGCTAGTGACAAGCTGTTCGAATGCCTGGAATATTTCTTCTTGATGTCGAGGAAGGCCATGTTTGTCGAGGACAGCGAGCAAGCGGAGCACTCATATCAGGCACTTGACGCGCGGGTGAGCCTGATGGGTTCAGAATGGGAGGAAGGGACTTCAGACTTCTCGTGGTGGCGACTCAGCAAGGCCGAGGATCTAGCGTCCGGTGACTACTCTATACCGAAGGAGGTGTGTGATCTTGACGAGGGTGACGTACTGTTTGGAAACTCTTTGGGGAGACATGTCTTTTACGAGTTCCGAGGGTACCATACTCAACAGGATGGGGCATCCGCGTGCGGGTCCATCATGCAACTCGGAAGCCTGGACGCCTGGCTGGCAACAGTGGTATACTGCGTGCAGCATGCTTCGGGCCGTGGCGGCCAGCCCCCGCGCACTTACAGCCTGCTGTTTTCCAAGTACCTGCCCTTGGCAACAGCGCTGATCCTATGCAGCATTTGTAGCGATATATTCCCCATTGTTCCGCAAGATATGTTTTGGTATGGTTATAGTGATGAGAGGGCGTTGTGTGAGTCGGTGGATGACGGAATGGAGCTGTCTAGTGACGAGGATGGCGAGGATTTGTCAGCAGGCGACCCTGGAGTAGCCACAAACCTGGTGAAGGTAGGTTCAGAGAACAAATCTTATGTGGCGATACGGAAGACGAGGTTTTCTGACAACATCTCGAGTGTTCTTGGCGGTGTTGTCGACTGCTACGTTGGACATGCAGACTCAAGCAAGGGATCGTATTAGCTTTGCCATGGCGTGTCTGGCCTGTCACGGATTCCCGCCACAAGTTTGGTTTCTCCTCCGCGCGCTGTTATAGGAGCAGAGAACGGGTAGCTCTCGACGCACAGAAGAGGGAGAACGATAGAAACCGTACTTTTATGTCGGTAGCTCAGTAGACACATTGTAGTTTTGTTGTGTCTTTAATTCCAGTGCGGAGAGACTTGCGTGTCCATTAAAGGGGAGGGTTCGGGTAGGACCGGCTGCGCATCAGGGTATCTGTTGAACCTGTTTACGTAGAAGCGATGGTAGAGCCAGTGGAGCTGAGGAGTGAAAGGGCGGTTGTGAAAATTTGACCGCACCACGTCAACTGTCTCAATTGTAGCACAGGCCTTGAACAGGCCAAACGAGGGAGAAGCAGGAGCTTGACGCCCTCGTCGTTGTATCGCTGGGAGCAGGACCGGATTTTCTGTGCGATTTACATTCTCATCTGTACACCACCGAAAGAAATTGCATTGCAGAGTGTCATCAACAGCGTCGATCAGTGGAATACAAGCCATGTACTGAACGAAGGCATACTCGGTAGGGTGCAGAGATTCGCGGTCATGCATACGGAAGAGAGACAGAACCTGGGCCACTTGTAGAGTGTCTGTGTGTTGTTCATCGTCAGCGGCCAGGAGAACAAAGCTGAATCGCTGCCGTTTCGTCGACCCGAAGCTGCTATTCGCGTAAACGCGCTGAAAGACATGTTTCCGCATTGGGTCGAGTCGAATAACATTCAGGTCGGGATCATAGTCGTTGACGGAAGGACAGAATCCTCCAAGAACGTAACCATTTCTAACGATAGTATTGTGGAGAGTGTCACATGTGTAGACCGAATGCTGTTGGAGAAGCTCGCCGCGGCCAAGGTCGAGGAGCGGAGTGGTGCCCTGGTCACCAAGCTGGAGAAGAAGATCAATGCAGATTTCGGGAGATTCTCCGCGTAGTGATTGGAGCATCGCAGCATTGAGGCGGCCTTCTTCGTTTCCGAGAAGCGGCATGGCGAGGGTTCCCAAGTGAGCGAGTTCGCGGAGGTACATTCTGAAGCCCTCCCTCACAAGACACGCCCCGTGCCTGTCGTTTAGATTCCTGTGCACAGTTGTGAGGCGACGCGATTGGGAGACGGAGCCGAGGTGCGTTCGAATGATAGCAAGGTTTTCGGAGCGCTGGATTCGGCGGACGGTTTCGTCCATGGCTGTTGCCCTTCGCTTGGAGGTGCGGCGGTAGTTTTGCTTGAGTGCAGTGTGAGCGTGTTCGTAAACACTCTATCCCTAAGGTGGAAAGTCTATAAAACACATTTTCCCAAGCAGGGCACTTCCATCAGCTTCATCCTCCTTCCAACTTTCCCTCGTTCTAATCGTACATCTTCAATCACAAACATGGCTCCATACACTCGTCTTGTTGTCTTCATGCCTCCGGTTAAAGAAGATGGGGCTCGCCTTACCGCTATCAGCCATACCAATTCTCTTCAAGAAAGGTCAGATGTCAGTTCTGTTTACTTGATGATTGCGAACTTATCGCCCTATCGGTCCATTGTTGGCATATCTATCAAACTCAGCATTATAAAGTTATTTGATGATCTTTTCTATGATATGAATGCAGCAATGAATAGATGCTTTCAAGGCTTGGAAGAAGGTAGCAAATTATTGATGCATTCACACGACATGGCAGCAGATCATATGCTGACAAATTCGACCGCTACCATAGTAGGAATGGCACACCAAAAGAAGATCAAGCTGTGCCTAGCGGCGACCCAGCATGGTGAGGTTGAGCAATATCTTGGAAGGTATTTAGCAGACCAGAGAGATGCAGAGGCTGCTACGATTTTCAGCTATTTCCCTCAAATGTTAATGACGCGCACCGTGTTGTTTTATGTGGCAAGGAAAACCTGGGGCCGTATGATCATTCTTATATTTTTGCAACATCTCAACACTGTAATGCAAAAGCCAAGAGTTTCAAAGTGATGAATGAGATTAAGGAACTGGGTGATAATACCGAGACTCGTGCAGGCATCGGCTTACACACGGATTGGTTTACGTTTATTGTTGCGTCACGTGCCGATGATAAATGCAAGGTCCACATCGCAGTTGCTGAAGCGATTCAAACTATCAATTCTGGCTCTCGCAATGCGCAAGTCATTTTGCTTGGTGACGGAAAAGAAGTCGATAGAATCAATTCCAGAAAAAGACGTGGGGAGCTTCCCAATGTTTATTGCGCTGGGCAAGTTGCATCTACTCACAAATGGATGCATTTGGCTGATTGTCATGCTTTGGCAACAGATTGCGCAGAAGAGTCTCTACCTGTCTGCATTAGCGAAGCTCTCTTCAAACTCGCTCCAACGATTTCATGCGACCTTGGGGGTATCAAAGACATGATGAGGGGTGCTAGTATTGTATTGAAACTTAATCATGGCCGCTTGAATACGACTGCTCTCATCGCAGCCATGAAAAAGATTTTGGATTCTCGCAACTTACCAAATATGAACCCTGAATCTCATTGAGCCATGCAATCAAATTGTTTCAAGTTGTACAACCGTAATAATAAGCTATTTGTTATGACGAATCGATACTTCCAAAAGCATTTGTTTGCGGTGCCGGCTGCGCCGGCCGCCCCATCAACCTAAGTATCACTTAGTCGATACTATGCCCACTGGCGGAGTTTAGATTTACTTAGGCGAATAAGTGCCTTCTTATATTATTTCAAGCCAGCTCTCTTTAAGTAAAATAGTTTAGATTAATTGATCTGCATTTGATATTTTGCAGTACCTACTCTATATTATACTATAGATTTATGAGAAAAAGCCCTGAATTCATCCACACGGCCTAGGCATGATCCGAAAGTTTTTCTCGTTTTTTGAAATAATACAACTAAACTATTGCATAGTTCTACAATCTGGAAGTGGCAATATTTGCAGAAAAGTAGTTTGTTTATAGAAAATGCGAGTACACTGCCTCAGGGTAGGCAGAGCCTGTTTCGTGCGAAAACCCCCAACATCCCCCCCATCCATC
>JAUKWC010034857.1:0-16412 GCA_032356245.1 Endocladia muricata
GTTCTGTCCATAGTTTTTTCCTAGGGTCTTTTCCATTTACAGATTGAAGGTAAGCGTTAACACCCACTAGCTGGTCGTATAAATAGTGTATATTTGAACTTTCGAGTTTTATAATACTTGCTAGTACAAAAAGCCACAATTTTTTGGGGTGGTCGTCTTGTTTTGCACCACGGACTTTAGGTGTGTAATTAATAATATTGGTACCTTCGGTTTCTTGGAGACCGTTATACTTAGAAATTTTAGTGATTGAATAGTTCTCTACTGTACAAGACATTTCGGGTTTTATGGGGTCGATAAATAAGTAATCAGACTTGTTGTAGACAATCATGCGCCGACAAGTATTATTGGATTTATGCTCAATGTCAAAGTTAAGTTTTAGGTTCCAATGCCCCCAAAAGTCGTTGATGTTTTTGGTGGCGATCGCATCTAACTCATCATGTGCTGCTTTTGATTCACCGTCTTTGCATCGCTGGTAAAAAGTATCGAAATTTTCGACTAGCTTTCCATTTTTTATGGCGCGGTGTTTGTTTAATTTTTGGTAGTCTGACAAGATGGACAAGCTTGGTTTTCTTTCACGGTCTTTACTAGGATCTAAATACCTTATACCGTTGTTAGAATAAGCACCACCGTCGGTAATGCTCATACCTGTTGCTAAAGTCTTATTAATCATCCACACGCCAAAACGGGCTTTTGAAGTGATGTTGTTGGCGAGTATTGTGTTGCTGAGTGGGAAGTATGGGGAGGCTAAACAACCGTAAAGTGTGTTAATGAATAATTTACAGGCGTTTTGCTCAACATCGTAAGTATTTGCTTTTACTAAATCACCTTTACTCTCGTATAACTTTTTTTTGTTTTTTAGACTTTTTCGATAGTCTAGTATTGAACCGATGAACTCTTCTAACGGTAGCCTTACCCAATGATGGTTTCTTAGATCTATGGTTTTGCAATCATCTAGACTCTTAGACTGCCATTCACCGCGAGTTTTGCGTTCAGCTATCAAGTCAAAAAATTTCTCGTCAACGGTTTCATAACCATCATCTGCGACTAACAAAACTTCATCCTTAGCTAGGTAACCACTGGCGGTCTTGACACACAAGTTATTAAACTCAGCTTTTTCTTGATTCGATGCTATATTGTTGAAGATAGGTAAGATGTCGTGTTGTGTCACCACAGAATTTTTCAGCTCTTTTCGAGCCAACTTTAAACCACCCGTAATGTGGGTTTTTTCGATACTGGTAGCTAATTGATCGTTGTGGGTTTCATCACCATCAACTTCTCTAAAACCTTTGATGGCGTCTTTTCGCATCGATGAGATACTTACGGTGGGCTTGCCGTAAAAATAATCTTGCTCAATATGTTTGAATGGTATTGTTTGACCCTTATCATCGGTTGGACTATCAACAATCGCTTGCCACATACACTCACCTTTGGCAAATACATTTGACTTAGAACCATTTATATATTTGTGGTTAAATCCCTTCCAGGTTAAACTTTGATCTTCACCCAAAGTACCATCGACTACAGAAGGTCTACCAAAGGGGTAATCAAGTGTTCTCAAAGCAGATCCATAGCAACTACTTAGGTCAATATCAAAAACGTCGATATAGTCCCATACAAGGGGATTTTCATTATTACAACGGCCGCCAAATACAATTGCGTTAAACATCGCATTATCATTGCTGGCATTCACAAAACCCCCGATAGAAGCTCTAGCCATACCGGCGATACCACCCAAACTTTCTTTTTTAACCGGATCATAGCCATCCCAAAGCTTGTGTATATCTCTTAGTAGTATTGGCGAACGATCTCTTGATTTAAGATTCTTATAAAGCATCATAAATCCTTGAGCTACGTTGTCTTTTTGCTTGGGTAATTGTGTCAAAAAATCTTCAAATAAAAGACGTCGTGACTCGTGAGGTTGTGCCAAGGCTTCCACACCAGCCAATATATAAGGATGTGTTTTTTCCATCCACCGAGTCCATACTTGGGATACCAAAGCACCACTAGTACGTGGGCAATCATCGATCTGAAATTCAGGATCGAACCCTAGCGAGTCGTTAACAATACGGTTAATTTGGTTAACTCGCAACTCCCATAATTTAGGTGTGTTCATGGTATCCCCCAACAGGTAGTAAAAAAAGATATCTATGTCCTCACGGGCAACTTCATCCATAAAACTTTTTCGTTTGGGATCGACTAAATCTTTCGTGATGTTAGCCATACCTACTAAATCGAAAGCCTTATCTAAGCTGGAGTTAAACGCGCCGATTAGATCTCGTAATCTAAATTTTACCTTCGAGTACTGCGAATTACCTTCCGAAACTTCTAATCTTTGATGGGTGTTTAAAGGATTGTGGTTGTTATCCTTAACCTTGTGATGTAAACAATTACTAAAACTAAAAGATCCCTGTAAATTACGTTTCTTAGTAAAAACGGGTTTGGGACTTTCCAAATCTTTATAGCTGGCGATCCGATCTTCTGTTGAATACCCGCGATACATAGCCTTCAAAGTATCGCTTTGTAGCATTACTCTCAAATCGTTCGGGGAATAATACATATATACAGGTATTTCATACCCCTCAAAACTTAAATTGAGGTCGTAAATAATTTGAGGAGCTGTGTATTCCTGTATATCACCATAGTAAAAAATGACGGGTTCGTTTAAAAAATGAAATACTTTATCGCTTGGTGGTGGAAACCGATTATCAATCAAGACAATATGTATTCTTCTACCATGGGAGTCAAACAGACTAACTTGCTTAGATATGAAACGTGTAGGATATCCTTTTTTATTAAAGAAGGTTTTTTGTAAATCATTACACCATTCAGCATCTATGCTAATATTGGTGATCGCAAAATTATCTTTCAAGTATTCTGGCGATGCATTGTAAATCGTGTACTTGTCACACTCAAATTTCTCATGGTATTCAGTTACTTGAAAAGTATTTAACTTTTCCTTAAGCTTATCCGTGATTGCACTTGAATCTTTCTCACGACACTCTTTCTCGAACTTAGCAAAATTGTTTTCGAGTGCTAACCTATAATTTTCTCGACGTTTCCGGTCGGTATAGTAATAGTATTGCTTTCCCTTAATAAAGACTCTTTCGCGATCGTTAAGACTGCAACTGTTGTAAAGGTTGACTTTTAGATCGGGGTTTAAGTAATGCTTGTCGTCATAGGAGGTTTTATCAATAAATCTTAGTTTTGCCAGTCCCAATAAGACGAGCTTGGCGGTCTTATATTTATAGATGTTTCGACGCTTAAGATCGGTATAATAGAGACATTTAAGACCATTTACGTCAGCTCGTACTTCGTCATTTAGCCTACAATAATCCCCGTAATCACCCCTCAAGACATGGTTGACTTGTGACTTTAAGTCAGATACTTTAGTATTATTCATTTACAGTGAATAAATGGATATTTTTTTTACAAAACTCCCGCAGAACCGCCAAGTAATACGGGGGTTTTTAGCTATTTATTTTTTTGGTAAAGGTAGAACCGACTCAGCAATTAAGTTTAAGTAACCCGCATTAGAGTACTTGCTCTTGCTAGTATTATCGCGGGTCAATACGGCAATAAAACTTTTACCGACATAGTTTGGTAGTACGTTGGACATTTTATATTTTTCGTCTAACGGTTCGACGGCCTCTTCGTCAGACAGATCGTTCATAGGAGCAAAAAAGTCGTCGCTGCTAGTATCACCGATAGCACCTTCATCAAGGTCGGCTATCTCAAACTCATGTAAAGTTTTTATACCTAAACCATCGTATATATAGCTTTTGAGAGTCGGGTTACCTCGTGATAAAAGGTTTTCGCTCGATAGATCCTCCGTAAAAGTAAGTTGATCGGATAGCTGACCCATACCGTCGTACCCTCGAAATTGAAACTTCAATTTCACAATTTTAAACTCCTCACCACTCTTTGTAGGTAAAGTTTTTTCCGTCACATCTCGAAGGGTTACGAGACAATATCCCTGCGAGTTGTAATAAACTTGTGGGTCGAGCTTATAGCTTTTGCCCTTGATTTTGATACTTGAAGGTCTATTAATTACAGTACTCATAGTTTTTAATTATCAACAGTTGGTTTATTAATTTTGTATAGGGTTTGTGAGATCGTATAGTTCCCAAGTAGTTTAATAACAATTTGAGATAGGTTTAGGGATTTTCTTCAACCATAGTGACTTTTTCCTAATAGTTTATGAATGTTTTTACACACTTTAAACAGTTTCAACTGCCCCGGTTGCTCAAACCTTATATGGCGATCGCAATATCCTCGGGCGGTTTTGTCGTCGAGGTTGTCCAATCTCCAACAAGGCATGTAGAAAGTTTTGTGATCAATATAAGAAGACATTCGAGTAAATAAAACGGTTATATTAGTATTATAGCCGTAGCTTTTATAAAAGGTGCAACATTTATGAAAAAAAATGTTTTTAAAGAGACAGGGAGAGAGTTTAGCCGTTCCCAGTTATTAACATTAACAGGTTTAACCCGTAGCTCATTCCAAACTTTGGTCGACAACCGTGTAATCAACAAAGGTGTAGCGTCACCATTATACAAACTATCTGAGGTAGTATACTTTCGACTAATTAGACTTTTAAGGTATGAATTCTCAATGCAGGATATTCGCGAAAAAGTCTTGGATGTGTGTGAATTCTATAAAGACGATCTATTAAATTATAATTATGCTTCAATCTCTTTGAACACAGGAAAACCTGAAAGGATGGTTTTTTGTGAAATTAATGATGAGGATGTTCGCAAACATCTCCAAGGAAAATTTATGTGTGTAGATAGAAAAACCGACTACGCCACCTTTGGTGAAATGAGTCATGAATACAATGTTTGGATTAATATATCGGAGATGGTGGACGATCTTTTTATCAGTGCTTACGATCACGAGATCGACAATATCGATCTAAAATTTAAACCTTATTTTGATCGTATAAACGCATATGAAGGAAAAATGCTAGAACAAAAAGTATTAAATAAAATAACTTGTAAAAATAAACGTTAATCATCTGAACTTACTGTATAACCAATACTTTCTAAAGTAGAGATTGCTGTATTCTCATCAATAAACTTTTCAAGCCCTATTACCTTTGAGTAAATTTCATAACTCAACTTCAAAGCTCTAATCTGCTCGGTGGGAAACTTGGTCATACCTTGTTGATAGTCTCGAAGCTTGGCATCGGCGATCGCATTCAACCGAAAAAAGATTAACGAACTAGCTTCTTGTGCTGCTCCAACATTGTTCTCAATGTTATTTAAACTTTTTAAATTTAAACCGATCTCAAGACAGTATTTTTCAAAGTCTACTAGAGTCGGTTCTACGTTTACTTTGGCTAATTCTTGGGGGTTGGTAGCTTCTTTAACCACGTTGGTCTTTGGAGCTTCATAACCTTTTATATGTCGTTTGGCATGGTTGCGTAATGCGGTTTCTGAGATAACGAGTCCGCGATCGCAACACCAAGATTCTAAATACTTCCAACTCACGCCACCCATAACCATCGAGTCGATTTAATCTCTTAAGGTGCTTTGACAGGTCTTACACTTCCGCATAATCGAGTAATATTTCTAGATCCTCATTCCTAATTTCATAGTCAAGATAGCTTTGGGCTGATTCGGTAGTTTCTTCTGTATGTCCCATAATTGCCTTAATAAATAAGTCTTCAGTACAGTTTAGGCTATATTCAGAAGCTCGATAAAATTGCCAGCAAATAGCTGCATAAGCACTTCGGAGGTTGTGAGGATTCAGATAGTCATCCTTACCACTGGGGATAGGTAATAAGCTTGTTTCCTGAAATTCTTTTCTAACTTTCACGCCTAACTCTTTGCTACCCTTTGGCCTTTGACCAAGCGTATGGGGCTTATGCACTCTCAGCCAAGCAATTGCTTTTTGAACAATTTCTAATGGCGTGAGTATGGGTATGTTGTAGGGTATATCTTCACGGTTCTTGCGCTTGGTTTGTCCAGAGAACAAAGTAGACTCCACATCATACTCTAGCCACTCACCTAGCAACTGATCTTCTGTATCAAATAAAGGTTCATCAAATTGACCAGTGATTAAAATCTCACCATGACGACGACCTGTAAGCAGATATAACCCAGCCACTTTACTGACGTAACTTTCAGACTCTAATAGTTCTTTAGCCTTTTCAATCACCGCCACAGCATTGAAAGACGGTCGGTTAGTTTTGTCTTGTCTGACTCTAGAGCGATCGCGCTTGGTGACATCACTTTTCTCGTAATCGGCAAGGTTGAAAAATTGCAGTGCTTTATGAAGATGTACTTGCTGTCCCTGTTTAATTTTTTCGACGGAATTTTTACTGTTTGTCGGTATAGATTTAATAGTACTGCGATATGCTGACACCTGTGTTTTTAGCCTTCTAGCATCGCCCTCTACCCCGACAGGATAACCGTGTTCACTGAATTTAACCTTAATTCCTAGCTCTCGTCTGAGATAATCTAGTTCTTGGTTACAGAGTATTTTGATATCGCCTTTTTTGGTTAGAGGTTCCAACTTGGCGATAAATTCTTCGATTCGTGCGATTGCCATTCTATTTTATTCGGAATAATTCCTCGAAATTAAAGCCTTTACCCTTACGATTATCGCGATCGGTTAGCTCGTGTTTGCGGTTGTGATCTGAAATCATCACCTCATGTTCGTCAAAATATTTATTGATAGTTTGGCGATTGCTGCCAGTGAGTTTAAAGACAATGCCTTTGGTGAGACAAACTTGGTTTTTCTTTTCTGGTTGAGCATCATTATGATTCATGATGGTTTTAATCGCCTGCTCAATTTTGAATTTTGCAGCACCCTTGAAGGTAGCTTTCTGCATTTCCTCATCAGTCATGGACTCTAATCGTGCTTGCTTGTCGGCAATACTGTTTAGGTAGCGAGATCGCTGTAGCAACCCATCTCTGGCGATAATATCTAATCCGCTATCGCTATTAAGTAAAGCGTTTTCAACCTCTTGTTCTTCACCTCGGGATAGATCGAATATTTTTAAAGACATTGGTGTCTCACACTGCTTTATGTTCTGATAGCTTCTAATCAGTTCGCCGATTAACTCTCCCTGAGTTTTTTTCAGCTTTTTTGAAAGACTATTAAGTAATTCCTTTTCTTCATTACTAATTGAACAACCTAACTTTTTACTCATGACTACACCTTTAGAATACTCTTATACACTAACAAAAATCTTATCAATGTACAAGTATCTAAAAGACATTTTGCTCCAGAGGTAATACGTTAACAGCAAAAGATAAGCTCATGATAATGTCGTCGTGATTGCCTTGTATAGCTTCTAGCTTCACCCCATTTTGTCTAAAACTTAAAAACTCTTCGATAATTATCTTGTCATCGGGATAATTTATTAGTCCTTTTTCGAGTGAAAGAGATAAACGATTAATCATCTTTGGCTTACTACTACCAGTAGTTTTAATCGCTTTAAAGTCAATGTTTAGATGTTGTCCTGATAATTGTTCATAATAGATTTGACCACTGGAATTTACCTCGATACCCACTTTGATCGGTTGATATTCTTCGATTAACTGACTTATGCGATAGATATTGTATTCATGGGTTTTTTTCCTTTCGCGGTATAGCTTAACTAGTTCATAGCGATCGCCTTTTTCCTTGAGGATAGTAACAACGGTATAATCTTGTCCCAAGAGAGAGGTATCGATACCCATGTAATAGATCTCTCCTGGCTGGTAATTTGACCAGGTAGCAATCGCATTTTTACGAATAATTTCCGAGCTAAAGACTAAGCTATCTGAATCGGTAAAACTGAGATTATATTCCTGTTGGATTACATCTTCTGGTAGCTCGAACCTAGATTTAATTGATTGCAGATATGTATTCTTATTTAGACTGAACTTTGGATGTCCTAGCCAGTGAAGAATGAACTTACACCAATTATTGTCGTCAGTCCAATGTTGTATCGGATTAATAATATTTTCTCTAACCTGTTGGCAAATATTAAGTACATCGCGATTGCCATTGTTTAAAGTAAGCTTATCCCAGTACCAGCCAGATTGACCGTTAGGAGTACTCAAAATAATAATTCTCGCATCTTCACCAACGGTAGTAGTACAGGGTATTGAACTTTTAAAAATTTCTTCAATCTCTTCTACAAAACTAGCCTCATCATAGAGAATATCAGACACAGACTCTAAGCCTCTTGCTCCATTGGGGGTGGAATTTCTAAATAGTATCCGACCGCCACCTTTAATTTGAATATCTGTGAGTGAGTCAGTTTCGGTTTCTAAGTACTCGTACAGTGAGTCTATCTGTCGCCTTATACGTTTGGCAATGTTGGATGTGTCCGATTGAGTCTTGCTAAAGATAACGGCTAAATAGCCTGGATTACGGGATGCTTTAAACAAGAAATAATTAGCAATTGTCTCAGTAACACCTAGTTGTCGAGTCTTGGCTATGACCGTTGTAGGATGAATCTTTATCTGTTGGATAAGAATCTTTTGGTAGTTATAAGGAACAAACTTAACCACCGATGCACCCGACCGAATGTCACATAAGCAAGCGAAATCAAACCAATTGTTAGGCAACCCTTTTCTTGACACACCTTGATTCTGGTTAAAGAAGCTTAATTTTTTCTTGTTCTTTACGGTTAGAGATCGCCTGATCACAGAAATATATCTCTCAAACCTCGATTGGTTATTGCCCCACCGAAAAGAGGCTCAACCAAGCTTGCCTGTTGTGCTTTTTTGGATTCCCATTGTTCTATGATGCTTGGTTGATAAATGGGTATATCTAAAGGTACGCAAGCATCATAGAAACAGAGAAAGGAATGATCGGATATCTCTTCAAAAGTCTTTTGAGTTAATTCTGCTAGTATGCGCTTTTCAATTATCTTTTCTTGGTAGGCAATACGTTTAAAATTACTATCGATCAATTGAAGATAAGTTTGCTTAAGGCGATCTACATTAAGCTTATATTTTGGAATGAAAATGCTGTTAGAAATTTTAGTTCTGTAGTCGAGAAACAGTTGATAAATCTCGCTTTCAGGTAGCAAATTAGTCTTCAACTCGATTGCTTGATATTTGTCTGAGTTAGCAAATATCTGTTCTAATATCAAGCTATGGTTCTCAAAAAACTTTGACTTGAAATAGTTTTTCTGGTTGAAGACTTTAATCGTGGAGTCTTGGTAGTTGTACAATCCGTCGACTATGGCAATAGTCGAGTCGGTACTGTAGACAAATATTTTTTTATTAATCATGTAGTATAAACATCGCTACTTATATTATATAGGTTATTGCGATCGCAATAACCTAGTCACCCTATCTTAAATCACATATTCCTAGGAAAAATAACTGTATTATTTTAGTAGTTTAATATAATTTAAGGATAGCGATTATGAAAAGATTATTTTTAACTATAACTACAACTTTTCTTTTATTTAATCCAGCCAGAGTAGAAGCACAAGAGTATATAGATATGAGCTTATTCGACAACATCGGACAAGGTGTAAGAAAAGCAGCACCTGCTACAAGTTCGACTATTACATTGTCAGATAACGAATACAAAAAATTTGTTTGCGATCAATATCTTACAAAAGCCGAAAAATTGGCTATTAACCAATTAGATATAGATGAAATTTATGGGCAAAGAGACAGTTATTTTTGGGAAGCATACGAGAAATTGGTCAATCGTTGTGGAAGCTACAAACAAAATACTGTTAAGACAATTGAAAATGATTATGCACTTGTTTATGACGAGTACAGGGATTAATCAACGGTTTGAATAAAGTTTAATTACATAGAAATTGAAAGGGATTAAATATTTGCTTTTCTAATGTCTACTAATTGTGATTCGATTAGTTATAGATCTACAAATATTGAAGAGTGCTGTGAAAATAGACAGACATGGTAAAGCTAAAATCTTAACCACCGAAGAGATACAACTCTTGTTTAATGAGGGAACTACTCTTGATCGAGATCGCACTCTCTTTGGAGTCTGTCTTTACACAGGCACTCGCATTAATGAATGCGTGACTCTACGAAAAATCGATGTCTACGATCGCACAGGTTTAGTCAGGCCAGAATTAATTATCCGCAAAGGAAACACAAAAAATAAACTGGCAACCCGCACCATACCAGTCTTAGAAGAATTACGTTTGTTACTGAGTAACCACCAAACCTTACTCGATAATACCTATTTATTTCCAGGTAAAGGCGGTCGGGGTCATCTTCACCCCGATAGCGGAGCTAGACTACTTAAACAAGCTTGCGATCGCGTCGGGTTGATTGGTATTAGTTCTCATAGCTTTCGCCGTACAGCCTTGACTCAAATGAGTAATGCAGGAATACCATTAAGGATTATCCAAGAGATATCAGGACATCGTAACCTCTCTCAACTGCAAAGGTATCTAGAGGTTAAACCCGAACAGGTCAGAGGCGCGATCGCTTCTCTTTCGATGCTATCTCATATTAAAAGGAATGTAGATCCTCGATTATCAAAAATAGAGAGTACCACCCCTAGTCTTGATAAATAGAGTTTAAGATTTACAAAAATACAAAAACACTTAATTACAAAAAAACAAATGTAAGAATGTAGGCGTTTTACATTTTTACAAATGAAAATAGCTGTTCTGAACCAAAAAGGTGGTGCGGGAAAGACAACGATAGCCCTGCATTTAGCCCATAGTCTCGCTTTAAAAGACAATAGTAATAGTGTATTGCTTATAGACTCAGACCCTCAAGGATCTTCTAGAGACTGGGCAACCGCAAGAGAAGAAGATAAGCCTTTTACAGTTATTGGTTTAGACCGCCCCATAATACACAAAGAAATTGATAAGCTATCGATTAACCACGACTATGTAATTATCGATGGTGCGCCTAGAGTAAGCGATTTAACCAGATCCGCTATCATGGCGGTAGATTTAGTATTGATACCGATCCAACCCAGTCCTTTAGATATTTGGGCAGCACATACAGTGGTGGAATTGGTGCAAGAAGCCGAGATATATAAGCCTGATTTAAAGGCTAGGTTTATCATTAATCGCAAAATAGTCAATACAGCGATCGCCAAAGATGCGGTAGAAGTTCTCAAAGACTATCCTTACCCTGTATTAGAAGCATCTATTTCACAACGAATAGCCTTTGCAGAGTGTCTTAATATTGGCTCTACAGTACTAGAAACAGCCCCTAAGAGTATAGCCACCAAAGAAATTAATCGTGTTGTCGAAGAAGTTTTAAAGTTAGATAGCGAGGTTGCTAGTGTCTAAAAAATCTAGATTGAGTACAAAACCTGGAATTAATAAACTGCCTGTTAGTTCAGATAATTGGGTTGAGAATAGAGAACCGATTCAGGATGAAGCCAAAGGAAAAGTAAAAAGAATAACTTTTGAAGTGTCAGAACAACAGCATCAGGCTACTAAGATTCTAGCAGCCCAAAAAGGTATGACGATTAAAGAGTTGATGCTATCACTACTCCTAGCAGAACTAATCGAACATCAGTAAGCATTTGGGGGTTAATTACAAACTTACAATTGTAAAAAATCACAAAAATACAAATGTAATTAGAGTGTACCTGCTAAGGACGCTCTAACCCAATCTGGAAAAAAATTAGCAAGAAATAAAATGTTTGACCAGAGCTACGAAATAAAAATTAAGACCAAGACTAGTGAGGGAGAAAGGGCGATACTCACACCAGCCAGCCAATCGGATATGCCAGTTGATTGGAGTTGTGATTGGGTAAATATCTGGTCTGGGATGGATAGTGACTGTCAGGCTATTATCAAACTGGTATATCAAGAAGAAATTTGGGGGTTAATGCGCTATGGTATTTATCCCTATCCAGGTACGCCTAACTTTGTCGAAATCGAACATTTAGAAGCCAATCCTATTACTCAAGGTAAACTAATCAATCGCTTAGTAAGCCCCGTTGGTAAATGGCTAATTTGGTACGCTATCAAAGGAGCGACATCAACTTTTACTGTGGTTAACAATGTACCGTTGGTAGTCTTGGTATCCTTAGAAAAAGCGATGAAGTACTATCGCGATATAATAGAGATGGAATATGTTGGAGAAACTAACTTAGCTCCAGGGGAAGAGGGATATGCCTTTAGATTTTCAGAACAACAAGCAATCGCTTACAGCCAAAAACACGAAAGTAAATGGGGAAGGGGAACAATTATTGACCCCCGAGCAAGTGATGGCGGGTAGCTCTAAGGTTATGACACATGAAGAAAGACAAGCTTATTTAAAAAACTCAAAATTAGGTAAGTTACTAGGAGTATCACATTTACTTGATTGAGGAAAAACGTTGTCCAAACCAGACGGAGTGTAAGACATCAATCGTTACGATCAAAGATCTCGAAGGTATAGGAATAGAAAATCGATCTGACGACAAAGAAGAATAAAATAAGCTGTAAATCCTTAAAACTCAGCAATAGTAAGAGTTATAGCTTTTTTAGGTGTTTAAATAAACAAGAGCAATGTCGGAAAATAGAAATTTTCCGACATTTTATCACCCTTCGAGGAAGTTACTCATCTATTAGACGACCTGGTTTAAGGGTATAATTTTCAATTTAAAGTTTTTTTAATACTTTTATCGTCATAAACTATTGCTAAATATAGTTTTTGTGTATTTGAAATTATTTGTTTATTATCTGCATACTTCAATGAAATATGAAATAGAAGGCTTTATTAAGTTTCTAGACTCAGACACTCCAAATTTCATTGTCCAAGAAAAAATGGATACAAAGACTTGATTTTAACGAAATATCTAAAATGCAAATCTTCAGAACCTAGCAAACAAATTGAATCTCCTAAATTTTACGAAGAGCCAGTATGTCCAAACGGGACGTTATTAATATCTGAAATTTGGTGATTTTTTTGACTATTGAATATTCACGGTGCGACCGCCAGAGCCGAGAACGTTAAAAGCGAGCTTGGTATCGACCGTTTGAGGCTCCCATCCGACATCAAAACCTTGCTTCCAAGCTACTTCTCTGGCTGCACGAAAGGCTTCGTAACTATCTGCTTTAACAATAAATGCTAGAAATTCAGTTTCAGGATCGAAGTTGTCAAGTATAGTACTAAATTCAGAGTTATCTTGAGTAACCTGTAATGGACTTTCTCCTTCAATACCGCTTTTAGGTTCGTATAGCAAGCTATCACCAACGAGTTTTACCCGATAGTATTTATTCTCAGCTTGAAAATCTTCAAGTGAATCAGTACGTTCCTGATTGCAGGAACGATAGCTCTCGATGCGATTGAGATAATAGCGATACTGTTCGGGGTGAATATAATCGGGGATATCGGGTAAGTAGCAATCTGGAAGAGAAGAAACTAAATTTTCCAACTGTTCGTCGATCTTTTTGGTATCTAAATGATTAACTCGACCGTCTCGGACTTCAAAAAAGTGAGGTGTCTTATTACTTTGAGAAACGATAGGAGTTCTAATTGTTTTGGTAGCTTGAGCTGCAACTAGATAGACAAATAGACAAATGAATACCAATACACCGACGGTATTGGTTAAGACATCTAAAAAAGAGTCTAAATTTTGACTCTGGTTGGGTGAGGTGATATATTGCCTGCGCTTTTTCATTGATTCTTGGTAGGTTTTGGTTTTAAGTTCAACTCCCAATCTGCGTCAAATGGTTCGTAACCGATATCGATTCCTCTCTTTTCGGCAATCTTTCTGACAGTTTGAAATACCTCTACACCATCGGGACGAATTGCCACAATCAGGTATTCACCTGCTGCTTCTTCAATCTCATACAGGTAATCATCAAAAGGTGAGTAGAGATCGTCGAGATTTTCAGTCGGGATAAACTCTTGGCTGGGATAAATTACAATACCTTCACTTCGACATTCGATATAACGGGGAGTTTTAGTGGCATTAATCGAGCCGTCATTCCTGGCTATAATATTGACCTTTTTATTGCTAGCAGAGGCTTGAACCACTAAGAGAATTACAATCAGAATTAGTGTACCGATCGTGCAAAACAAAACCGATAAAAAAGGAAATAGCTCGATATCTTGAGTAGGGGTAGTAGAGCGACGGTGCATCATTTACTTTTGGTGGTGATTTTTCTCTTCTACTAAAATCAAACGGCGGGGTACGTTTAGTTCTTTAAGGACTGGTTCGATTTGGGATAGGTTATCGTTGATACGCGATAAAACCTCATCTAGCCCAGTTGATGTCATTTCAGCCGTTTCTGGCGTATTGCCTAACTCTTGCTGTACTCGCATCATCACTTCAACACGTTGTTCTAAAGCTTTAGTAGTGGATTCAACCTGCTCTAATAATTGAGTGTTAGCTGCTTTAATTTCGCTTATCTGCGCGACAAACTTCTGACTGGGGGCAGAGTAATCAGGCTCTGCTTCAACCTGTGCTTTGTCCTTTAATTTGACCAACAGGCGATCATTGAGGTAAATATCCACAGCCAGTAGTAGCTGAGATTCCATTCGTTCTACCGCGACTAATGGGAGCATGACCAATACACTCAAAAGCAATGCTAGTAAAGTCGTATCAAACGCCACTGCCAAGCCAGTCGTCACAAAGCCAATCCCTTCCTTAATTTGGTCTATCTCTTCTGCTCCACTTAAGAAGCTGGTAAAACCGTTAACCGCAGAGGAAATTCCCATTACCGTACCGACAAAACCCAACAGGGGTATAGCCCAGATTAAAATTCTTGGCAGCACATAGGAAGAAGCCGAAGCAGCCGTATAAAAGGAGGAGTCATCGGCAATAAATTCAGCAACAATACTTCTATTGCCCGAATTAATGTATGCTGACACCACCCTAGATAGACGAACGGCAATAAAGCTTTTTCCTTGAGATAGGCTTCTTTGCAGATTAACAAGTTCGTAAGCTAGGTGATTTTCAAAACTGAAGTTTTCGTCGATAAAATTCTTATTTAACTGCCTACGTTCTCTAACAATTTTGAGATACTTGAGAACAGTAAAAACGGTGACGCTAGAAGCCATCAAGACAACTATATACTGAGTAAAACCTCGTTCGTACAAAAGGCTTTTTAGATAAGAATCTCCTATCAAAAAGCAAATTACATAAATGGCAATTGTTAAAGCGATCGCCATTGCTATAGCCTTAAAGGTATCAATATTTAGTATGTTGTGAAAGGATTGTCCTTTCGATTTAAGCACGATGCTTTTTTTCTTGGTTTTGCTCATTAATTTATTGGAAGATAGATTGGCAAGAGTTTGGATCGCACAGTTAGCAGTTAATGTAATTTATTTAACGTGCTTTGCAGCGCGAATTAAGGCCATATTGATAGCTTTCCCAATTACAAAAAAAAAATTAATATAGCGGTTCTCAATTGGGCTGCCTCTAGTAGCAAAAGTGTACGAAAACTGAGACAACAGGCATCTTACCCAAGTTTTATTTATCACATTTTGTTATATAACACTATTACTAATAATGGCGATATAGTTGAAACAGAATTTTACGATGGGCTATCTCCCTCTACTTTTTTTCTTCAACAATTAGACACTCCAAGTAAGATTAAACGCTCTAAAGTATTTGTGAAAAAAGGTATTTTAAAGCTTAATGACTGGAAAAATAACGCCGATAAATGGCTCGACAAAGGTTATGTCTGTGGCGATACAATCAACAAAACAGGTATCCTACGCGAGTTTTCTTTGTCTCAGTTCACATATAAAACTATTGAGCAATATTTAGCTATTGAAAAGGAAGTACAAAGGAACAAAAGACGCTACAACCAAAGCTATGAAGGCTATTTCATCAATGATGATGATACTCTTAATTACCAACAAATGATTAAGGAAATTGATAAAATTATTGGTTCTAGTGCCTTGTCAATTAATAAGACATTAGATAAAAGTCGTAATCGTACAAGGGATATTGATATAGAACATCCTGAAGTCAAGGTATACGAAGCTGTTAAGCTTCAAGCTAATGCAGGGGCAACCGTCAATACTGAATCTAAATCAAATGACGATGATGCAATTGCCATTCCTGTATTTTTCGAGGGTGATTTAGACGAAATTGACTGGTAAGTTCAAGACATATTTGAGACAGTTTTTTAAACTATTTTTTAGGTCAAAGTCGACTAAAAAAAAAACGACTTTTGACCCAGTGTAGAATAATTGTTCAACAGCTTGTAATATATACATAAAAGCTTTTTCGAGAAGTATAGACGGCATCTATGACGCAAAAACTCTATAAATAGGGGATGTTGTTTTGCGTCAAGACCCATTTTTGTAGAATAATTAGTCAAGGTTATTGGTAATGCTCCTGCTGTGCGCTCGCAAATTAAACTCGCATCCACAGCTCTTGCGAGTTTAATTTGCGATAATAACCAGTCTAGTAGTCGACTTGGTGAAATAGTCTACTAAAAGCGTTCAGTGGCTATTTGGAACTGTTTTGTTGAGCTATAGCCATGTTGAGAGTGCCACCGTACAGCG
>JAUKWC010034868.1:0-16401 GCA_032356245.1 Endocladia muricata
CCAAACCTGCCCACTCCGCGCCGCCGCCTCTCCCCCTCCCTCTCCCCCCTCCTCGTCCTCCTCTCCCCCCTCCTCGTCCTCCTCTTCCTCCTCGTCCTCCTCTTCCTCCTCTTCCTCCTCTTCCCCCTCTACGCCCTTCCCCCGTTCTCCCCGTCCCCAGACAGCTGAGGAGCTCATTCGCCGCTTCTGGACGCTCTCCTCCACTGGCTCCTTTTCATCCACCATTCCGCTGTTTTCCCCCCACGCCGTGTACACGGACACGTTATACCCGCGCTCGTTCCGTGACGGCGCTGTCGCCGCGCATCTACGCGCCATGGAGTCTTCCATTCCGCCGCGCATGTCATTTGTGCTGGACGACCTGGCGGCTGGAGAGGACCGCGTAGGCGCGAGATGGCACGTGGAGGTGAGTGGGAGACACGTGCCGTTGAGTCGTGGGTGCAGTATGTACGAGGTGGACAAGGATGGAAGGGGGGGTATGTGGATTGTGCATGCGTGGGATTTTGTGGAGACGCCGTTCAAAGTGGCAGGCATTGTTTTGCCAGTGCTGAGAGCAGTGGCGTGGGTGCTGAAACGGGGGCGGAAAGGGAACGGTGCGAGGGAGAATGAGTGAGATACCTGTACGGAGGAGGGAAAGAGGGGAGTGTTTGGGAACAGCGAATGGATATGGGGCGTGGACGCATGTGGTTGTTCTGTTTTACGTATAGTTGATCCAGACAGGCCTCCCCCCCCCCCCCCGCTGCTTTGCCCACTCGCCATCACGTGCGTGTCACTGTACACACAGCACAACTCCAAAACCGCCCTTTCATCCAATCTTGTCATCTTCCTCGCACTTTTTCCTCTTCGGCCCCCTTTCCTCTCAGCCTCCACCCCCTCCCCGGCCCTTCCCTCTGGCCTCTTTCCTTGTCGCTCAGATGAAGACCTCGTCCCCCCCCCTCCTCGCCCCTCTTCTCTTCGCTCACCTTCTGGACACCCTCGAGGCTACCAAGTCTCCCCTGGGCGAGCTCTGCACGCGCCTGTGGAAAACCCCCCCCCACCTCTTCCCCTCGGCGCCACACTTGCAGCGCTTCTTCAGGATGACCTTCTTCCCTCCCCTCCGCACCGCCTCGTCGCCATCTATTTACTGTACGACCTCATTGTCACGCGACACACCGTCACCACTACGCCTGTCTCCGCCATCGACCGTCTCGTCCACTCCCCGCTCACCGTCATTCTCTTTGAGCTCATCGACCGGGGGGATGCACGCCCGCCAGAGCAGCTGTTTCTGTCGCATTTGCTCTCGCATTCCCAGTCGAGCGCCGATGGGCTGCCCGTGCCAGGGCAGATTGCAGAGGCACCGGCGTTGACGTTGTGGGGGGCATTGGAAGGTGCCTTGCGAAACGGGGCGTCCGTCCCAAAGTTGAACATGTCTTCGTTGCGAAGGCTGTGGACGGAGAGGCATCCAGAGCCGTCTGCCCCGCGCCACGGGCTGCATCCGGTGAGTGCTGTGGTACCAGATCCGGAGGCAGTAGGGGGAGGAGCAGTAGGGGGGCTGGCCGAGCAGTTGGGGACTGTGGTGACTTTGGAGGACTTTGCGCCGGTCTTTGTGCGGGTGGCACCGCCATTTCTGCCGTTGGAGGAGGGATCGGGGGAGCTACGGTGGATCGATCCGGAGCCGTTGCATGAGCTGATTTGGGATCCGGAGATGGGATTGAAGGGCGAGCGTGGCAGTGAGTTGAGGGAGCTGATTGGAAAGGCATTCAAGTCGCCGTTGCAGGATGGGCAGCAGAGTCGCGTGCTGGCCCAGCTCAATGCGGACCCCAAGTTGGTGCATTTGTGCGGGCTGACGCCGCAAAAGCTGCCGGATCTCGTGCAGAACAATAGCGTATTGGCGACGGAAATTCTGCTCAAGCTTCTGTCGTCGAATCAGATGCCGCAGTATTTCGCAGCGTTGGTAAATGGGCACATGAATGTGCACTCCATGGTGGTGGTGAATCGGATGGTGAGTGCGGTGCAGCTGCCGCCAGAATTTGTGCACACATGCATTAGTAATTGTATCAGATCGTGCGGAAATATCCCAGATAAGTACGGCAAGGTGCGCATGGTAAGATATGTATGCGTGTTTTTGAAGAGTTTGATTAAGAATAAGATTGTCGATGTGCAAGACTTGTACATTGAGGTGCAGGCGTTTTGTGTCGAATACACCAGGTATGTAATGCAAGAAATGCGAAATGTTTCCTTTTCGTGGCGAGACATGGACACGATCAGGATGGTGTTTGCGGGGACAGCGTACAATATTGGAATATTAACTAATGAATACCGTCTCTATTGTGTATGTGTTGTTGTCGTATGTTCATCTTTCTGCGAGGCATCATAGTCTTCGTGAAGTTGTCGATCTATTCCTTTTATTGAAGAGTCATGGCGTGCAACAATAATGATGCGCTCTGAGTTGCAGCAAAGATTTCTTTGTAGTTTCTTTTCCTAGTTTCGCAACAACAGATCGTCACCTCTCGCCACGGTAGATGCATTGATTGACAGGATCTGTGGCGACAAGTAGAGCGTGTGGAGAGGTAGAATGGGTCGAAAGCAATTCGAACCGAATGATGCCGCCTCCAGATGCTTCTCTCCAGAATAATGATCCAGTGTGAACGTCCAAGACAGAAAACGTTTTCGGCACCGCGCCGTTCTGGGCAACCGTCGACTTGTATCATCAAGTCAAGGGTGAGAGAGTGTACAGAACTGGTACAAAGCACTACCCCAGCATATCTGAGACTGCTTGTAAGAAACCTGAAACCAGTCGTCGAGTTCAGGGCTACGATTTACTATGAAATGCTTGTACAGATGATAGCTCGCCCCGCATGTCATACCGTCGCGCAGAAGATTTTCATGTCGTCAGATTGGATGCCTCTCAGATGTTTGAAATTGCTGACATACACTAGCAATCCAGATATACAAATGCTTTCCAGAATTTTCGCAAGTCAACCAGTGCTTTGGTTTCTAAAAGCACACACCGTTGTGAATCGAATTTTAGCAAACTCTGTGCTACTTTTCTACCCATCACAACCTTACGTCACCCAAACCTGAGTCGGGATGCGTCAATGAAATAATTGCCGAATTTGTAGAGAGGAGTTTGCCTGAGGATTTTTCTTTCGAATGGGAGAGCGCAACATGAAACCAAGCAATACATCTCGCAAACTTTGCCTCACAAACATGGTGTGTGCTTGGGATACAGTTGCTCCACTGATCCACTGTTTGTCATCTCCATGGAATAGTCAGACCGCCTGCATCGGGAAGCATTCCGCTTTTACTGTAGCTCGCGAGGGTAGTTCCACTATTCACAAGCAGCTGGCTGGAAAGCCTTGAGGTGCTTTAAACCAATCTTGCAATCTTGGCTCTTGTTCTTTCCGGCATATCCTCTCAGCAGCCCCTCTTTCTTATAATTGGACGTTGGAACTCTTTTTTGCCCCCTTTTTCTTTGGATGTTTCTCCTTCCCTCAAGGGAACCCAATCGCATATTGCCTTAGTTGCGCGGCTGTCAAGGTGAAACACTTGCGTTTACACGGTATGAAGCTTTGTTGGTCGTCTCGCTCCCCTGACAGAGCGCCAGAAACGTCTCCGCAAAAAGTAAACGATGAACCCCCACCGCAAAGTACAGAAAGTCAATCTGAAGCCCAAGCTCCACAAACTGTCACAGAATCGCCCCCTCAAAACACGCTGCGTAGGAAAAGAGAAAAGAATCTATGCCTATTGCTATTCTGTCGGAGAGCTCGGAGATCAAGAAGACAAAGTGGTGTTCCAGTATATTACGCGACACATTCATCTGAGCAAAAATCCCGACCGTTGCCTGAAAGCCAATGCCCTCAAGAGCAACGCCGCAATTACCATGGAAGATCGCTCCGCCCAAGCGATCCAAATATACATTCTGACAATCGAAAGTCTGCAAGTCCCACTTCCGTCGTTCCGTCGCACGAACAGGGCGACACCCAAACCATTGCGGCCACTTCTGCTGCGGTGGTGAGCAAAAATGCAAGTAGTTCAGATGTCGACTACGCTGCGCTCTTTCACAATGAGGATGCAAATGATGGAAACCCATCAAATTTCGTGGCTTCTCCAAGCAAAGAAAATTCTTCACTTCCAGCTCTATCCGAACTATCTGCACCGATGCGAGACAACGAGCAGGATGATAACTCACAGAACAGGCCCAATATTGACCTGACACCCACTCACGAACCCACTGCTGACGCAAAATCAGTAAGGAACACTACGCTAGCATGCAAACCTAAAGTGAAATTCGAGGGGACTAAAGTCCAAGGTCTTCCGGACAATTCTCCTGTAAGCAATGCGTCGCTAGCCTCGAAGCCTGGCGTTGGATTCGACGAAATTAATCGCCAACAGCGGCAAGATTCCGCCTTGAAACCACAGAAAGTTCGTTCTGATCCGTTATTTGTTCGAAACTCTTCTCCAGAGGGAAGCGAACACATTCTTCACACCAATGACAAAGTATCTGCTCGAAAGCAAACGATCAGCTTTGCAGAGAACAATCTCAGGCCGGATGTACTGTCTGTTGACCGTGTTGGCCGCACGGGACAAGTCCCAAAGAAGATTCTGGGATTCACATGGCCTGCGAAGAACGAACCAAAGCTAAACAATAGGTCTCCAAACACAAAACCTGTCACACTCAGCCAGCATTCTCCGCGAGGGACTCCGAAAGCTGCAAAGATATTTTCGAACAGGGGCCGAAACGGAAAAGAAACTAACGCCTTCAGCGATAACAATGTGCCAGAACCGACGCAAGATATGAACTTAAGCAGGGATAGTCACAGCGGCAGTGAACGGCAGCTGTCTTTGTTCAACATCCTTTCCATTCGAATGAAAAGCGAATCAGCGGACACGGAAAGAGATAACGAGCGCAGTAATGACCGTCGGCTTTTGAGCTTGAGGAAAACAAGAGATCGCGGCGAGATTAGCAAAAATGGGTACGATTCTCCCTGGGGTGTAAAAGGGGAGCTTTCAAACTGGGAATCTGATTCAGATGGAGGACAAACTTGGGCGGCTAAGATAGGGGGTTTCTCGTCTGCAGTTATAGGACTTAGAACACGAAAGACTGAAGCAGAGCCTGCAACGGATCTCTTTTTCAGCGACGGAGATAATGGAAGCGACGACGAGAATGAGCTTGTGCAAGTGGAGACTGTCGAATTACTGCAAGATGCTTTCATTGAATTTGCGTCAAGAAACCCACAAGCAAATAACAAGGCTAGAGTTCATGCTAGAAAGAAAAATGGGAAGACGGGGTTGGGGATGAGAACCTCAAACCTTTGGATTTCAACACCAAAACCAGTATCGTCGAGAAAGTCGTTACGACTGTCCGGTGTTAAGATTTTCGGTGCAAAGGCTCCGGACGAAAAGGTGCCAGACACCAGGTAAACATCTGTCGCCAAGTGCAAATTTTATATTTACAGAAAACACAGTACAATTCTACTCCTCCCCTGCTTGTACCGCGGACACACCGTACTGCTTGACGATTCCTTCGGAGGCGAGTGACTTGATACTCTCAACGTATGAATCCAACCCCTTGAGCAAGACTTTGTTATCCAAACGGGAAGGTTCCTTTTCGAATAATTGCTGAACATCGTCCTCCTCGGGAAGGGGCTCTTCTCCATTCGCGATGCGTGTTTTATTTTCCGTAACACGCTTTCGCATGCGGTCTAGCACTTGCCCTTGACTCCGCACCAAGTTTCGCATAAAATACGAATATTTGCTCTGCTCCTTTCCAAGCGCATCAAGATCGCAAATGAGAAACTCCATACTCTGCTCGAGAACTGGTTTGTCGCTGATTGATAGCCGAGAAAGCTCCACGTCATTCGCGCCACTAAACTCGTCCGCATAATCCAGCTCGACAAGCGCTGCATTGATGAGACTCGAGTTGTGCAGCGTAATCGGCACCTCCTCAATAATCGAATTTGATAACACAGACTCGTATGAAAAACCGCGCGAGGTAAAGTCACCCTTCCTCATCACCTCCATAAAATGCTTTGTCAATCGGTACGCATGGATCGACAAGGTCCCCTCCTCCGTGCGCACCGGATCATACACCAAGCAGACAATGTTGCTGAGATTGTTTTGGTAGTTGAACTGAGTCTCTATCCACTGCGACGACAAAAACGAGCCCATTTGAGACCCGGTACTCTGGTACCAGCCGACAACGAGATGATCGGTGTTGACTTCGCGCACGCACCACATCATCTCGCGTTGGTACTGCTGCTGTTCACGCTCAAAGGCGGCCACGTCTAGAGCCTCGGGGCCCGCACCTGCGGCGGCGCCGGTTTGCGACATGAAGGGATAGCAGTTGGTGATTTCTAGCGTGTCTTCCATATCCATGCCCAACAGTTGGCCCATCACAGTCATTGGAAAGTTCTCCTGGCAATGCTTGATGACCTTCATGACTACCTGCGGGGCGACAGCCACAACATATGCATTCGGAGAGACTCTCGTTAGTGGGATTCAACACAGACAGACAGGGAGAAAACGAACCAACAGATAACAGGCAGGTTGTCGGCATCGCATTGCAAGAACATACCAATCCTTCAAGCTGCACCTTCGCGATTTGGTGAGTATCTTGAACATCAGCGGTAGGATTCTCCATGTTGGATCTCGCGCGCGTTTCAGTCAGACGACGATGAAGATGATCGCTGGGACAGTGCGGAAACTTTGAAAGTTGTAAAGCTTGAATCAAGAGAGTCTCTCTGTCGATAGGAAGCAGAACAAATTTTGAAACGGGAAACCTGGCAGACAGACGTGATAATTGAAAATGCCCCAATTTTCAAGTCAATGGACGCCCCAAAAACAGGTTTCCCTTCATTGACCGTAACAAAAGTAGAGGGGGCAACGGCGGCGCAATGCGCTAACCCGCCTCTGGAGGTATTTTTTCGAAAAATATCCAAGGATGCCTTGGACACGTGGCGAGTGTTGACAAATTTCCTGAGCCCAATGTTCGTACATTGATGTTGTCACCACGAATGAGTTGTACAGAAAGCTCTTCGTTGTTGTGTATGTAGTACCTTCTCCATACATTTCCGCCTCCGGTCGTCGAAATCTTGCGGAGGTCCCGGAACTAGAGCAAAAGGCCTCATGTGCGTTGTAAACATAGCGTTGCGTCATCAGGTAAGAGCGATTCAATCGCCAATTCGAGAACAGTCTAGGTACTAAGCTGAATGAGTCGCAAGCTTGACTCATTTACTGCCACCGACAAATTGCAAGTGATGACACACTTACGTTCAAGTAACTGTCACTTGCTTTACCTTCGCCGACCTACATCCTGCCTTCCTCTTGTCCGCTTCCCTTCATGCCTTCCGCAAACTCTTGATGAGCGAATCTACCTCCTTCGAATGCATGTCCTCCACCGCGCACTCTTTAAACAAAATTGGCTTTCCGCACTGCGCAAACCCATTCCGAACCTCATCCACAGCTCCGGCCCCGCAAGTCACCACAACAAGTCTCCCATTCCCCCACAGTCTCTGCACATACTTATCATACGCCCCCCCAACTCCCTCCAGCGTCACTCCCTCCACAGCCTCCTCAAGCGTACTGTCTGCAAGCGGGCTCGCTGGTGCGCTCAACGCCGTGCACGCCAGCGCTCCTTTCGCAATCGCCTCGGGTGTCGACCGCCCGCAGTTCAACCTGTACAACGTTGATGCCTTGGCCGTCTCCAGTTCCACACGCAGCGTGTCCGCTTCCTCTGGCACCTCGAACGTGAGTCGGAAATCGACGAGGCATTTGCAGGCCGCATCCCATGCTGCGGCCGGATTCGACGACTCGTAGATCGTGAGTACAAGATGCGCAGTCCAGCTCTGGTTGAAGAGCTGCACGCCATATGCGAGGCCGGAGCCGCGCACCGCATTGCATAGGGGGCCCTCCATGCGGCTCAGCATATCAGAGAGAACAGCAAGGGCAGCCCAGTCGCCGTGGCCAGGGTACACTGGCGAGTCGACTCGAATATCGACGGAGCTGCTGTCTACGCCAGCGATGCCGATGATGCGGTTCACGCTGCGGTCGCGTAGCAATTCACTAAGGCGGCTACTCACTCGTCTTGAGAGAGGGAGTTCTCCACTTTCTGTGTGCCGTGTACGGTCATGAGCGGATTCGCTGGTTGCGTTGGCAAATTTACTGCGTTTTTCTGTCCACATGGAAGTAAGGATGTCGTGAGCAGGTTTGGGGTCCTCTGCGGCGATCTGTACGAATATATCGTTTCCGTCGAGGTTTCGTATAGCATTCAAACTTTCATGCAGTTTGCGCACAACGTTTCTTTGAACCTTCTTCCGCGGCTTCTTCCGTGTAAATTCCTTAGACAGAAAACTGAGCAACAGTTGCGAGCCCAAAACATTGGACAGCACATAATTGGGAGGTTCTCCATTCCATAGTGGATCGGCTTCGAGGAATGGAAGGAGAGCAACAGCAGCACCAAGGACCGACTCTCCGTCCCTCATGTCTTCTGTCGCATTGGCTTGCAATGTTTGCGAAACGGCGGACAGTCTCTCGACTGTCACCTCGCTCTGAAACAGCGTTAGCAGCATAACGTTGGCGGCGGCTGCAAATTCAGATGGCATCGCCGCAAAATGGACCACGACGCATTGATGAGCCAATTCATTTCCATAACCCAAGAATAATCCTGTTTCATCAGTGGATACTGTCGACTCGCTGATGGCGCTCGCGTGGTCGGTATATTGTATGTACGTCCCGTCCTCCATCAATATATCACAGGTAGGGATCAACTCGCACAAAATCGGCAGCAATGCCCGCTGTGCTATAGGCATACGTGATGTGTCGAAGAACATTGTACAATGAACAAAGTTAGTTTCAAGTGTCACGGATTGTAGAGCGTAGTTAACACCTGTTTCGCGCGTAACAGAGTACGGAATACGAGCTATGTTCATTGTACTCGGCATTGGGGGGAAGACATCAGCAGCAAATTTCTGACTCTTCAACGAAGCAATCCTTTTCAGGTTCTCCCGACCTATTCTTTCCAACTCGCCTTTTCCTATTCTTCCAATGCGCTCATTGAGTGCTTTTTGTTCTTCTTCTGCGTGCTCTTCAGCCAACATCGCATCAGGGACCATGACAATTTCTACGCGAGGAGCAGACACAAGATATTTATCGAGAACTGATATCCAAAAGCCCTCATCTTTTCTCTCTAATTCTGCGTAGTGCTCCAGAAACCCACGAATCTCCTCACCAATGACCATGGATCCACCGCGATCATACAATACCTCCTCAATCAGATGATAAGGGACAGCTTCATGAGAACCCGACTCTAGTTCTGTCAACTGGCTTTCTGTTTCTTTCTTTATTGCAGCGCGCATAGCGTGCATGCCCCCAGGAAGTTCCCCAGTGCGCACAATATCGCCCAAATATATCATGACATTGTTTTCAACAGATCCCGAAGTAAGGACAGACTCATCTTCCCCGCCATCAGTTTCCACTGACTCTGCTTCTTCCGAGTTGACGTTTGTGCCATTTCCGTTCACTTCTCCTTCTTCTTCTTCATCCCCCTCCATGTGCTCAACTCCCGAAAACGACAAGCTGACTGCACTAACTTCCAAATATGTGTCCATAGAGTAGCATATCTCGCTCGCAACTTGCTCCTCTTTTTCGACGAACTTCTGCCGCAACGGAGACCACACGTCTGCACACAGATATCTCAGCAGGACATCAATGGCGATGCATGCCAGTCTATCACACGCTCCTGGAGCTCTCCACCCCAGAATGACCGTTCCAATGTCCTCGTCTGGACACGGAAAGGGTACTACATTTTTCGAAACTGGTGGCAATGGCTGCAGCTGCAATGGTTCCTGCCATTGTGGCTCCCCTCGACTGAACCCAGTCTCTGCCCCAACTTCATCCAATAGCGGTTTGATACACGCTAAAAGAGCACTCGACTCGATCCCGCTACCGCCAACAATAACCGTCACATTAGCCCCGCAGTACTGATTGTGATGGAAGTTGGCAATTTCGCGGTTGGACAACTTACGAATATCGCTGCACAAGCCGCCCGAATCCAACGCGAGCGGAGTCCCTCCCAAAAGGGCGACTCGCAATGCCCGTTCAGACAAGTCGCTCTCGGTATTCTCCCTCGCCTGCATCTCACAAAACACCACACCTGCCTCCTTTCCATCCTCCCCAACATGGTACACCTCGCTCGCAAACGACGCAGAATTAATCCGCGGTCTCAGCACATGGTCCAGAAAGCATGGCAGTAGATGGGAAAAGCCGTCAAATCCCACGGTGGTAGTAGTATAGGCGGTGTATTCGTTATCGGTCCAGGCGTTGGTGCCATCGGCCAGGCAGCGGCAAGCCAGACTGTCCAGGTAGCCACGCTGCGGGTGCTTGCGTGAGCCCAGGAAGATAATGTGCTCAAGTGTGTGTGGGTGACCGGCATTGGAGACGGGCTGCGTGCCGACAAAAATGGTTGCGGAGACCAAAGGACCAGGGGCGGCGAAGAGCACTACGCGCACGCCGCTAACTTCATGCCGCCATGCACGGATACCGTGCGCGGAGAGAACGCCGGAGGAGTGTGCACCGGAGATGGAGCGGCCAGGAGCATATGTGGGGAGGGGGGTGAAACCCGGAGGTATTGAAGGTTGCATCTGTGATAAATTGAGATGTGAGGGAACCGCCTAGTAAAAGAGGGAGGCCAAGGTTCGCTACCCAGATTGCGTGATGTTAGGATATTGTCTGAGCTGTTGCCTCGTGAATAAGCAGGAAGACTGAAAGGGAAAGACAGAGAAAAACGATTGTCTTCGTAGCGGCAAAATGAGGAAAACCACGTGGAGCTCTACTCATACATTTCCCATACAAACCCGTTTATTGGGAGGCCCTGTACGCAATTAGCAGACTTAATTTCGATGGCTTTTTCCTTTATGTCTTCATATATTGGGTTCTGTTCCGCACTGTGCTCCTTTGTCGAGGACGCCGTCGCTGGTTGAGCTGCGCGACACAAACTTTCTCCATTTTCCAATCCTGCCCTCGCTGTCTACACCTCACCGCTCTTTTTCCACTCGCACACTTCAGCAATGCCAAAGCGAACATTTATTCCCAACTTGCTTCGCTACCATCGTAAGCACGGCTTTCTTCGTCGTCTCAAGAAGTCCCCCCACATCCTCCGCACTCAGAAGACCCTCAACCACCAACGACACATATTCCCCATGATCGGCCCCAACCACAGCTTTTGCAAGCGCCGCCCGCGCGGTGAATGGCTTCCTCCGTTTCCGTAAACCCGTCCACACGTCAAGCAAGCCCATCGCCTCTGCAATCGTCCACATCCACAACATTCGCTTTCGCCATGCTCAAGATTGCTGTTGCACCATCGAATGCCTCACATAGGAATCGCACTGTACAAGAAGCTTCATACTAAACTCCCCACGATCTTGCTGCTCTCATCACATGCCTACACCTTCTATAGCTCCGTCCCTAAGGCACTTGCGGCGGCCACCCCCTTCTCTGTTCGCGTTGCGCATATGAGCTCGGCATCCTTGCGCGCAATTTTCCCCACCTCGTTGGCGTCCACGCGCATGCGCTGTGCGCGCGCGCACACGCGCTCAAGAGGGATGCGTTCGACGCGCTCAGTGCCATCCGCGCGCATGCTTTTGCTGAGCTCGAGTGTGCTCTCGCCTTTTACAAATCGCTTGCCTTCCTCATGGAAGAGCCGCAGGAGACCGTCACGCGCCGTCTCCATTTCGTGTTCGTCGACGCCGGCAGGCCAGTCGGCGCGAAAGTTGTGTTCTACACAGGCGCGGAAGCGCGCCTCGTCAGGTTCAGATGTGAGGCTGTGATAGCGCAGGTGGAGCGAACGTGCAAAGCTGCGGTAAGGGCCCGTCGAGTAGCCAAAAGGTTGGATCTCGATGATGGAGGTATCTGCGCGGGCAAAGGCGATGGATGTCATGGTGGGGTTGTTGAGGCCGAGCAAAATGTGCGAGGCTTGTACGATGCGCTGGGCGTCAGCGAGGCTGTGGCGATCATGCTTGAATGTTTGCAGGTCGAGCGAGATGTTGAGAGGGGAGGCGAGGAATTGCTCGCGGATGGCAGAGAGAACGGCAGAGTGGTTCTCAATTTTGCGTGTCTGTTCACGGGGGGTCCAACGCTTCTTGGTTGTGTCGCCGCTTATCTTTTCCTCGCGTGGACTAAGGATGGTCATGCGGATGGTACATGCCCCATTCAAGTCATGCTCGGCAGATGTGTCCTCGAGAACGCTCAACCGACTGAGATTATTTTGGACGAAGAAGACATTTTCATCTCGTCTATGCAAGACGGAAGGGGGAGGGTACGCGTTTCGCGTCACTACAATAGATCGGAAGCATGTCGAGTTGTAAGGTCCTGCAGTTGCTAGATGTGAAGAGTAAAGTTTTTGTGGGCCTTCGTTTCCTTCGCCGGGCATCATTGCCAGAAGTTGTTGGATGTAGCTTGCGGACGGTTTGCTTGAATTTGTTCGTGGTTGCATTAGGACTGCAGGATGAAGCTCGCTCTTTCGCGATGGTTTGTTTACGCACCCATCACCCGAGGTCGTTTCACTTTGTTCAGCGACCGGTCTTTTGTAAATGCACCTTCTTGTAAAGATGGCATTTCTCCCAGGCTTCTGGTTGAAAAGAGCATCAAATGCATGGATGCCGTCGTGGAAGAAGTCTGTCATAAAGTGCTGCTCTTGGGAGCGGTAAACCCTTGACCCCATAAGGTCTAGGCCTAATTCAAAATTAGCGCCTCGATCCATCGTCCGTACGGAGAAAGGGGTCCCCTGCATTTGACTATTCTCTTTCTGTAAATGGCCGTACACCTGACGAAACTCTGCGTCTGGAACGTATCGCACTGTAGACACACTGCAGTGGCTCCGAAAATCGTCCTCGTGTTTTTCCATCCATTGCGGAAGAACCATGGTCTGATTCAAAGTTCGGCATGCTCCATGAAATCTGCAAACTCCGTATAAGTTTCTCAAAGCATCTGCGGTTTTGGTTCCGTTCCACGTCTTTGTATCTAAAGCTCGGTGCGTGAAGAGCTCAACTCCTCCGTTGGTGAAGAGGAAATCTTCGTTCCCATGTTCATTTTTCTCGGTTTCTATGCTAGACTGCGCTCTTGACATATTGGTCCCAGCTTTATGGCGTAATTCGCTCGCAAACTTGTCTTCAGCTGAGACGTCGAGTGGAACTTTACTCACGTTGACATTCATAGGCGTCGTTTCCTTGAATACAGTACGTTTCTGTGTGCCGTTCGTGTCGATTTCGATAATCTCCATCGAGCCCAGAGGCTGAGATGTATTGTTTCGGCCGAACAAGGCTTTTTTGAGGGAGTTTTCGTTCGGAACGTTTTCTTCCATCTCATCGTCCAGAGGTTCATCCAGGTTCTCAATCTCAATTTCTAACATCGAGTCACTGACTAGTTGCGCAGACTTTCCCTTGGTTGGCATTGATCGATTGCCGCCATATTCATTCTCGAGAACGGGAATTTGGGGTGTGAGAATTGCGCTCCTAAAGCATGCTTTGGGTTTAGTCAGAAGCACAGACGTCCGACTAAAAACGTCTGCTTCAACACCGTGGACATTTAAAAACTCCACGGATAAAGCTTCCTGAAATTCCCCATTAGCTTCCATTTCACCGTCATCGATATTAACGAGAAAGGCAGGGTGAGCAATCTTTCCTTCCGGTTGGATACTGCATATTCCCGATGAAGCTTCACGGTCCTCCACCGTTGCCGGAGAAAGACATGTTCGTTTCACACTGGTCTCATCCGATGTGTCATCAAAGTGGCTCGTTTTTGCCTTACGGGACGCAAAAAATACGGAAAGCGGATCGCGCGGAAGCTCGAGAAGTTCCCGGGAGGGCACGCCCGGCCCGAGCCAGTCGTAGTAGGGAAGTGTTCCAAAGTGAGACTTTAGAGCAGACCTCGGCTTGAACAATAGTGAGTGCAACCCGCACTTTGCTCTCAGGGTTGTGGCGTGGTCGCTCATCCATTCAGGAACTTCCACAGTCCCATTCTGTAGACGACAGACCTTATATACTCGGCAGACAACCACGCCATGCTTGTCAAAAAGTTCTATGGCTCCATCAATGTCGCTGTCGTATTGTGAGGTCGGCAGAAATGGGTTTTTTGAATGCTTTGACAACGAGTGGTAAAGCCATGGCACCTTGTCTTTCACAGGAAAGGTTCTCACATTTCGGTAAATCCTTTGCAGACTGTCTGAAATGTAGCGGACGTGCTCTGGTGAACGATGAAATTGTTTCCAAAAGGCGACGTTCGTTCGATGGAGAGCATTGTTTAGCACTGTGGCTGTTTGCGTTTCAACACCCAAGAAAGTGAAGATCACAATAGGTACAATGGCTGAAGCAAAGAGGGCACTTCGCGATGGACGCTGACGACTGCGGCAGAGAGCCATAGTCAAGTCTGCTTGCTCGTTTCGTATTCGCAAAGTAATTTTTTTTGACAGAGACCTTGTTCCTTCTTTCCTGAAGTACCACACTAACGTAGGATTGCAATGGTACGCGCACTATACGACGTGATGACTATAGATTATCTTTCCTTTCCTAGCATTTAAAACGTCTAGATAGTCCCAAATATTCTCTTTGTCTGTTGACGCGTCGAAGTTTAGAATTGTATCGAGAAGTGTTACACACCCTCCCATACATATACTCCAGAGATGATCGTCATGCCATTTGTAGAGTGCAAAGAGCAGTAACTTGAATCGAAACCCTTGGATATCCACACACATGCTCCGTTCTGGAAGGTCTACATACGTCAAGTGCGAGATAATCTGCTGTATCTGTGGCACATACTCGAATTGTCAGTGACAGGCAGCTCTTGCAAACGCTACTTCTTCCTGTTGATTCGTATCGAAATCCAACTGCAGAATCTCTGGTCTATCTTCCAACGGCGCCTGACCACATGACCAAATTGGGCAAACAAATTCAGCGAGACCTTGGACATATGAAGAGGCTAGATACGGGTCGTTCTCAGACGCAACAAACTGGATGCGATTAGACTATGCCAGTTCTCCGACGGCACATGAAGGGCTGTAGGTACCGTTGTGGGAAAGGACAGGAGTTGTGCAATCAAACTTGTGTCATCTATCTGCCCCTTATCCCTCTCGCCTCGAATCGCAGTCTTTTTATTTTTGTTTTTTTACCAGACTTTGTGTCTGCTCGAGGCTCTTCTCGTCGGTGATACAAGCGCACGCTTGTTCGACCGAGTAGCAGTTCTACTCGTAAAGCGCCCCGACCACAGAGCAATCGACAAAAAATCAGCCTACTGGGGTATATTGTATTTGCCCACCGGTACTCGTAGTGTACCCAACGTTTCACTAGCGAGTGTTCGATGGCGCCTGCAAACGCAGAACAGCATCGAAACATTTCAATGCCCATCACCCGGGAACCAAGAGGAACATCCTATCGCCAGCTCTAGTGTCTATTGGACATTTGGCCTCGTATGAGACTATATTTCGCAGAGATATTAAAGTATCAAAGAGGTGCCCACTTTCGCTGTTCTTCATATCTACTTGAAGGTCTTTGAATACTCTATTTGGGCAGACTGGGGCTGTAGAAAAAGTCATCAAACGCTTTGCTTAGTCAGGGTTTTAGTGCAACAGAGTACGCTACCCTTTGTTTTGATATCATGAAAGGGGGTGAGGCCAATTACGCGTACCACAACCAGCATATTCATCATACGTATACATTCTCAACCGATCGGAACAAAACAACAAAACAACGCCACTCGATGAAGCAGCTTCGGAAAAAAGAAGTGTTTGCTGAGCACTCAAAAAAAGCCACAACTTATTCGAGAGCAGTGGACGCATGAAGAATCGCAACGAATTCCTACGCTACTGTTGCCTTTGCGTACATGCATTACCTGCCACAATCCTTCCTCTCTACCGGGGGGACAATGCCGACAAAAGCGATGCGCAGAAAAGAAACTGACGGTGACTCATGTGAACAGCGCGAGTGTGCACCCTATCACCAATTGGGTCGTTGGGAGACCAGGTCCCCAGTTGATGCAGTGGAAGTGGAACAGTGCGGCATGGTAGGTGGCACACCGGACTGCTCTTGTGCTTTCGAGCAATCTCTACAGGTGATCTTCTGCGCCGCCATGGGTGTACGTGTGCACCTTGCCAAAACGGTAAATAAAACGTTTTTACTCTACCCCACTATTTCCTGCACCTTTTTGGCAGAAATTACGTGATGAAGGTAGAGCGAGCGAGAGAGAGAACGAGAGAGACCAGGCGTTGGTCGGACACACGTCCGGGTGCATGAAAAGTGACGACCTGTGCATCGATATACAACCCCTAAACAGATGTAATGTGCCCTTTTCTTCTGTGTGTTTTGGGGGGGGGGGGGGGGGGGGGGGGGGGGGGGGGGGGGGGGGGGGGGGGGGGGGGGGGGGGGGGGGGGGGGGGGG
>JAUKWC010034879.1:0-16383 GCA_032356245.1 Endocladia muricata
TACTGCTCGGTTCACAACAACTGCGACGTAGTTTCCGAATTTTTTCTTCTTACCGCGCCTCCGTCTGTCCTATCCTGCCTCTGGCGCCGCTCTACATCGATGGCTCCGCCGGCCAGGAGGATGAGAAGGGCTGCTCCAATGCGAAGATCTGACAAGCGTGCCCATGAGCAGCGGGAGGGGGACGATGATACCCCGGCTGCGCCAATCCCTGTGACTGCATCGAGCCCATAGCTTAACGCGACTCAGCGGCACCTGGTATGCGGGAAAAAGAGGTTTGCCCGGCCGCCGACGACGCCGGCCCCGTCTCTGTTCGGTTCGGAACGCCAACAAGCCGATATTGGTACTGCTCTGGCGACTCACGGTGCTGCTGTAGCACTGGCACTTCCACCAAGTACTGCTACCAACTAGATGCCTGCTCGTGGTTCGTCTATTCAATCTGACCGCAGCTCGAGCACCGCGAGATCCACCGTCAGGGCCCAAATCTCGTTCGCTCCACGCGTCTATACCGATGGTATTTCCACCCCTGTGCGGTCGCACATCCGTCGTGGTGCAGGGCAAACTCATCGTGTGACCCTGCGTTCTCCTGGTGCATCGGGGGTGACACCGTATTCATCTCCACCTCCGCCCGTGCCGTCTCAAGCAACGATTGGGAGTTCTGCTGTAGCTCGCTCACAATTGACCTGGCGTGAGCAGATGGAAGGGCCACAAATGATGCTTGCCGAACAGACGGACGACTCCAGGGTGCAGGAGCAAGCGATTGCTGGTCTGAAAATATGGGTCGACGGGTACAAAGAGAAGCTACGGCAGGCCAATCAAGACTTGTTGAAGTGCGAGTGATGACCAAGGCAATGCTTTTCGAGTTCATGTGACTGGAAGCCAAATTCAGGGATGTCAAGAAGGAGAACAAGAGGCTGCGCGTGGCTTGCGCGATTTCTGGTGACATCAAGCAGGCCACACTGCGTGCTGGAACTGCACGTGGTCAGACTCTCAAGCGTATGACGCAAGTAAGGGCAAAGTATGTTGGTGTTGCCAAAACTATCAGGAAACAGAGTCGGCAACGGTGCTCCCGCGAAACCGCTGAGCTGCACGTAGCAAGTTCTGTTCCAGTCCGGAACTGGGCTGGTTGCAGTGAGCCATGCGTGGGGCGGGAGCTTTCCGAGGAGGGCCTGGAAGGTGTCGTGCCGATTCCACCGATGGTTCTTGCCCACCATAAGGAGTACTATGTGCGTTCCTACCGCAATGAGACGGCGGCTCTGGTTGGAATGGGGCATGCAGAGCCTGGCACCAGGAAGCGGTCATCCTTGTTTTCGGGTGCCAAATCCCGCCGCGAGTACGAGGAGATTGTCTCAACTGACGATGCTGTATGTGCAAAGATGAGGCAGATAATCTCTAACGTTCTGGGCCCTCAGAAGAGAAACGCCAGGGACAGGCTGTTCGAATGCCTTGGGTATTTCTTCTTGATTTCGCGGAAGACGACGTCTGTATCGGACAGCGAGCAGGTGTAGCGCTCATCTTAGGCACTTCTGGCGCGGGTAGTGCTGATGAATTCAGAAGGGGAGCAAGGGACTCCAGACTTCTCTTGGCGGCGACTCAGCAAGATCGAGGATCTAGCATACAGTGATTACTCTGTATCGGAGGAGGTTTGTGATTTTGAGGAAAGTGACGTACTGTTCGGAAACTCTTTGGAAGATATGTCCTTTACGAGGCCGGACGGTACCATGCTCAACAGCATAGGGCGTCCGCGTACAGGTCCACCATCCAACTCGGACGCCTGGACGTCTGGCTGGCAACAGTGGTATCATGACTGCAGCATGCTGAGGGGCGTGGCGCACAGTGCCAATACACGTACAGCCCGATATTTTCCAAGTACCGGCCCTTGGCAACCGCGCACATACTATGCAATGTTTGCAGCGTTTCATGCCTCATTGTTTCTCAACAGATGTTTTTGTGTGGTTGAACGCCTGAGGGGGCGTTGTGTGAGTCGGTGATTGAGCGGAACGTACAGTCTTGTGAAGAGAATGGCGAGGACTACATAGCAAGTGGCCCCGGAGTAGCCACGAACGTGGGGAAGGTGTGTTTAGAGAACAAATTTTATGTGGCGGTTCGAAAAACGTGGTTCTCGGGCATCATCTCCAGTACACTTCGCAGTATCGTCGATTGCTACGATGCGCGTGCAGACTCAAGCGAGGGACCGTATGACTTTTGCAATGGCGCGTCTGGCCTGTTACCGATTCTGGGCGCAACTCTGTATTCTTCTCCGCGCGCTGTTATCAAAGCAGAGGACGAGAAACCGGCGGCACCCAGACGCGAAAGAAGGACGGAAACGGTACTTGTATGTTGATAGCTCATTAAATAGATTGTAATTTTCTTGTACGTCTAATTCTAGGGCAGAGAAAATGGCGTGTCCGTTGAAGGGAAGGGTAACCGTAGGACTAGCCGGTCATTGGAGTGTCTGTAGAACCTGTTTATGTAGAAGCGATGGTAGAGCCAGTGGAGCTGAGGAGTGAAAAGGGGGATGTGAAAATTTGACGGCACTACGTGAGCTGTCCCAATGATAGCAGAATTCTTGCATGGGCCAAACCAGGGATAGCTTGGAGCTTTAAGCCCTCGTCGCTGCATCTCTGTGAGCGGGATGGAAGTTTCTGTACGATTCACATTTTCTTCTGTAGATCACTATAAGCAAACGCATTGCAGAGTGTCATCAACAGCGTTGATTGGTGAAATGCAATCCACGTCGCGAACGAAGGCATACTCAGTGGGTTGCAGTGACTCACGGTCATGCATAGAGAAGGCAGACAGAACCTGGCCCACCAATACAGTGTCTGTGTGTTGTTCGTCGCCAGCCGCCAGGAGCACAAAGCTTTTTCGCTGCCGTTTCGTCGGGCCAAAGCTGCTATTTGCACAAACGCCCTGAAGGACATGTTTCTGCATTGGGTTGAGTCCAGTAACATGCGGGTCGGGATCACAGTCCTGGGCGAAAGGACAGAAGTCCCCAAGAACGCAACCACCTTTCACGATAGTAATTTGGAGAGTGTCACACGTGTAGACCGAATGTTGCTGGAGAATCTCGCCGCGGAAAAGGCCCGGCAGCACAGTGGTACCCTGGTCACCTACCTGGACAAGGTGAGCGATGTACAAGTCGGGAGCTTCTCCGCATAGTGATTGGAGCATCGCGGCGGTGAGGCGGCATTCTTCGTCTCAGACAGTCGCCATGGTGAGCGTTCTCAAGCGAGCGAGTTCGCGGAGGTTCGTTCCAAAGCCTTCCCTTACAAGACGCGTCCCGTGTCTGTCGTCTAGGTTTCTATGCGGGGTTGTGAGGCGAATCGATTGTGAGACAGAGACAACTTGAGCTCGAATGACAGCAAGGATTCCGGAGCCCTGGATTCGGCTGACAGGTTCATCCATGGTCGTTGCCTTTTGCATGGAGGTGCGCCGGTATTCTTGCTTCAACGCAGTGTGAGCGTGGTCATTAACACCGACATCTAGATTTTGTAGGCCTCCAAAGTTGCGGATGTCATCTGCACGGTGGGCGAGGAGATGAAACTTGAGGGTCGTGAGCCTGGTTTCGTGGGGGTCCCTAAAGATGTGGAGAATGGAGGCTTTAAACTCATTGCCACAGTCCTCTAGGTTGTGAGCAGCGGTGAAGCTCCAATGATTGTGTGGTTCCTGTCTCGAGCTGAGTACTAGAATGTCTTAGTAATGAGTGCAAATGGATGCGAGCGGCGCGGAGTCAGCTTCATGACAGGAACGGTCGATGATCCGTGTCATAATTGCAAAGACTGTGTCAACGGATGTGTAGTGTTTAGCATCCAGCATGCCTCTGACCTCTTCATTTGCGTAGAATCCGTTAGGACGACTGGCTGTTTCGGAGGCGGAGAAGTCGACGTGCAGGCCGGGAACGTAGAAATGCCTCGGAATGGCAGCCAGAACTATGTTGACTTTTCGAAGAAGAGCAGTGTGGATGGTTCTGAACTGCTTGCAACTATTGCCGGCGGAACCTTCCGCTGTGAATAAGTCCGGGGAGTCGACCCTGAGAAATATGCAGGTCTTGATTCGCTTGGAGATGCCGAGGTAGATGTTCTACAACGGTTCGAAACCAAAACTGTAGTGCATGTCGACATGAGAATTTGACGGAAGCGGGGTGAATATTTCCCGAAAGGATGACAACCTCCGCAAGGTGAAGGTGGCAAGGTTTTGTTGCGCCTGTGCGGTGGCAGCTCGTGCCTCAGCCGGCCTGCCCAGCAATGTATCAGCAGCGGCGTCGGCCTCGAGGTCTCTCGCTTTTCTGCGAATAAGGGTCGTGGACTACGTGGTGGGGGGCGGGAATTTGGCGGACGAAGTGAGGAGACTTACATGAACTTCGTAACAGTGCCAGAGTTGGCTGGTCTTTGTGGCTGATCGAGTGTTGATGATGTCCTTCATCTTGGGTTTGTCACAACAGTAGCTGGTGAGGACTGAGCGAAACTTCCAGGTACGATGATAGACATCTGAGCATGTGATGCCTAGGAGGGCCTCTTCATACAAACGCGATAGCAGTGAGTGTAGGAGAGAGTCTAGTATGGAGGTTTTGGTGCCTGGTGCGCGAGTAGTCGGAGAAAGTAGGAGGACGTCAAAGTCTGTATCCGCCACAGTGGAGAAGAGCTGGACAGAAAGAGAGCGAGCGACTGTGTGCCAGGACATCATGCAGCGTCGGTGGAAACCGCCAGTGAAGTTGGGGAGAGTGAGATGGACAGGATAGGCGACGAGGTTGCTGTTTTTAAGAGTAGTGGCGGATTTATCCGGATATATCTGTATCCGACCTACAAATGAGTGGGTCGCCGGCGTCCCGGTGTCCCAGATCACACCCACGAGCTCGCTACCCGTGACTTCATCCTTGAAGTCGTGACAAATTTGTCGGTGAATATCAGTCTGTAGGGGATGCACGAAGTGGTGCGTGTCACTCTGCGGGCGGTCACCACAAGAACGAAAGTAGCAAGACTCTGTTTTAGTTAGCGCTACTTGCTTTCGCAGGATCTCGACAGGGTCCCGGAAGTAGGACGCTCCGAGGACCGTACCGCTGTGGTCCAACAGAACAGATGCCCAGATGCTCTCATAGTGAAGCTCCTTCTTGACAACAGCGAGTGTGAGGGAGCGACACTGCTGTGAGGAGCGGATGCCGTCTCCAAAACGCGCGAGGGAGAAGTCGGGATCCCTCAGGATAGAGGTGATCACGTCAGCCGTGCGCGGGACGGCAGTCCTCTCAGCTTCGGCAAGAGAAACAGCAACATTTTGTATGAGGAGGTCGGTCTTTCTCGAGGTCGGTTCTGCATCAGCGTAACACAAAAATGAGAGCAAGGGAAGCATAGGCGTCGGAGCCTCATCGGAAAGGGCGTTCTCGTTGTCGTTGGCAGGAGCTTCTGGTGACGCTGAACCTTGTGGATCAGTAGGGACGAGCTTGGCGGGTCGGTCTATTTGGAAGTGACACTGATGCTCGTGTTTGGAATGAGAGTACGCGTCGGAAGACGAGTAGACGCAGTGCCGAAATATGCCCCGCATATTCACGGCTGGCAAGGATGGCTGCAAGGTGAAGGGCTGCCGGAAGGCGTGGGAGAACGGAGAGGTAGGACGTTTTCGACGGCTGGAGCTGTCTTCTTCTTGTTTTCACCAAGTACAAGACGGTGGTTCCGCTCGCGAGCACTCCCGCGTTCACAAAACCTAGTGCAGATCTCGTGCACGCGGGAGTGGTCAACGTGGAAGACGGAGCCTTCCTTTCGACACACACGCGCCCTACTGCCTGTGTCGACGAGAAAACATCACGCATTCGCTGACGGCTACTACAACGAGAGGTGGGAATCAAAAAGCAGTGATACTGTAATATCCCTAATTAAAATCTTTTCAAAACTTTCGTACGGTCTAGGGTGTTTTCAAAGCACAGCAGCGAAACCGTGGGACGCGAGAACCTGCCAGAGAGCCTATTTAAATCGCAACGACACGGGACGGTACATCGTCAGATCTGGAGAGGCACCCTGCCGTCAACAGAAAGTACTGACCGACGGTTTTTCCTTGTGATGCGGCGGCGTGTACAGGTAAGCGGCGCGTACTCGAAACGGTATTCGCACGGGCCAAACAGGTTGAGGCGAGATGGGAGGCGTCGTTGAATAGTGGCGAGACGTGTGGTGTGCGATGTGATGCGAGGAGTGCGGGCTGTTGGACGTGAGGAGGGCGACGGAGTAGGGTTGATGGTGGGGCGTGATCGAAGTAACGTCGATCCGTCCAAGTACTGTATATGCACTATTCATGTAGCAGTACGGAAATGTAGTATGACGAACCCGGATGCTCACCGCCCGCAGTAAACGTTCGGTTTATTTTCAGTAAGTGTGATGCGCAGCTGCACTGCTTGCGGTTCCAAATGAAGCAATACTGCATTCGGAACTGCCAAAAGTGAAGTTCTTGGGCAGTAAAATTAGGAGTGGGTTTCCACACATCGTATTACGCTGCGTCGCGTAACTGGATCCTGGACTTCCACAGGCTATAGAATATCAGATAGACCTACTAGGCCCGGAATTCTACCCGGTGGACGTCCGAGTCTAGTAGTACTAGCTGATATGCCTACGGGCTGTGGGAGTCCAGGATGAGTACTAGATTCGTACTTCTGTTTGGTGGAAGTCCGGGTCTAATAATGCTAGAACTCCAACTGCAAAATGTGAAGGAAACCGAACGAACTACTATACCTCGTACAGCACTCAGTGGACGTCCGCATCCATTTTCCGGATACACAGACGTAATGCAGCAACATGACGGTATCCCGCGACCGTCCAGGTACTCTAAAAGTAGTGCGTCTGTCGCAGTACGGAAATCTAGTGAAAGTAGACCCCAGGCCCACCATACGTGACGTGCGCCTCCTCTGGTTGTGCTAGGTTCGATGCGCATCAGTACTGCGTTTGGTACCGGCAAAATTGTAATTCCAGTCTAGTAAACCTGAGGATGGACTTCTACACGTTGCAGTACGCCACACAGTAAAGGTACAGCCAGGACCTTCACAGGTCGTACGATACTGGCCATTATTACTCGAATGGACGTTGAGAAGCTGCAGTACGGTGACCAGTATCGCTAGACCTGGACTTCTACTTGGTAGAAGTCCGAATCTAGTATTCGTGGACCCGGACATCCACCAGGACGAAGTCCGATTCAAGTAATGCTACACCCACACTTCCACCTGGGCGAAGTCTAGGTGTAATAATACCAGACCTGGAACTGGCAAACGTATAGTAAACCACGGGATTCACTAGACGTGTTATTCAACTTGGTGGACATCCGCGTCCCTTTCTTGAAGAACAGACGTAGGTACTTCAGCAGATGTCAGGAGATTCGCGCACATGAATGTTGGGTAAAATTAAACAACTGCAAAGTGATGCTGAGATGCGGTCGCTGCGTGTGGGCGGGCACGCATCATCGTGCTGGTAGCGATGCGGGCATTAAATTACGCGGCAGCACGTGATCACAAAGACCCAGAACTACGGAAGGTAGCTTCTGTGTTTCAGGAAATGGGTGCAGATATCCACCGAGTGCAGTATGAGGCCAAGTAATACCCGTGCTTTACTACACATTTTGCTGCTCCAGGTCTAGTCTTACTACACTCGGACTTCCACCAGGTGGGCGTCCTAGTCTTCTATTACTAGTCTAGGACTTCCACCGAGTGGTTGTCCGGGTCCACTACTACTAGACTCGGACTTCCACCAAGTGGACACCTAAGTCTAGTATCTATGGGAAATTTGCCCTCATATGAGGCCACCTTTCACGTCGAAATATAAAATCATTAGGACGTTTTTTTAACTTCTTCTTTCTGCCCAAGCGACGCCCCATAGTGTTGAAAGTTCGGACAGACTAGTGTCTATTGGATATTTGGCCTCACATGAGGTCATATTGCCTCATATGAGGCCAAATTTCGCGGAGATAATGAAGTACCAAGAAGACGTCCCTTTCCGCTGTTCTCTATATCTACTTGAAGGTTTTGGAGTTCTCTATTCAGGCAGAGCTAGCTTTTCGTAAACTCAGCGAACTTTTTGCGCAGTCAGGGTATTAGTACAATGCAGTAGGCTCCCCTTTCTATTGATATTATAGAAGGGGGTGAGATAAAGTACAAGTACCACAACAAGCATATTCACCATACGTATTATATACTTCGCATACTTTTTCGGTCGTCATTTGACCTCATATGAGACCAATGTTGACCTCATTTTAGGCAATATTCAATGTCCGATAGACACTAAAGCTGTCCAGCGTCACCGATAGCAGGAGCAAGAATTCTACCGAACATCCCGAGGAGTCCTCACCTTTCGAAAACCATGTCTCCAACGTCCGACCCCCATCGCATCGTTGGATCGCGAGTTCATACTCGCGCTCGCCTTGGAACCTTCGACTCCAAGTGTCGGCGGATTTATGCTGCCAGCTGGAAGGTCACGCAAGTCTCTGGAACCGTCCGAGAAGCCCAGAAGTCCAAAGTCAACGGCAGAAACGCCACTGATGCAAATATCAGCTGGGAGCTTGCTGATGGTATCAAGGTCATGTTACTGCGGCTGCAAACATCAAAGCAGGAGAGAGTCTGGAAAACGACGCTGAAAGAGGAGTCCGAATTGCTCCTCAAACCTCTCAGCAATTTGGGAATCAGTCAGGAAGTTCCGAATCGGGTGTTGACATCGACCTCGTCACAAGCCTGAATGGATAGGGTCACGATGTCACAAGGACCACAAGCGAGGATGCATCTAGCCCAGTCGTTGAGGTCAATGGTATAGTGTGGACTCGTGCGGAAGTCACGTTTGAAATGAATGGGTTCATGTGCACGGACCCTTGGAAGGTCATTGGCCCAATCGAGGAGATTATATCTGAGAGCTCCTACCCTGCATCGTTGAACTCATTGCACTACTTCAAGTGGATATTCCCGCATCGTCAACTGATTTGCCTGGTTGTGTGGACAAACGGGAACTGGAAAACCTGTATTTCGAGACTACAAGGAAAGGTGAAATTTGACGCCTTTTCGGGATTCAGGTCTTGATGACGCAATGCCAGTCCGAGAATCTTCGTACATTGTGGAGCAACATCAACAGCAGCAAGCACTTCCCGTCTGCGCGTCTTGGATACATGATGCCTCGTAACCGTTTCGAGCAGCTCCGTACCTGCATTGCAATTACCGGGGCTGGAAGCAGCTCTGCTACTATCGATCCGAGATGGAACCTGTTTAAAGGTTCCGTTAATGCAATTAATGATCATTGGGCCACAAAGTTCAAGCCGTCTCACCGCATATGCGTCGACGAGAGTATGTCGAGGAGGTACGGGCTAGGGGGGAGCAGGATTTCTATTGGCATTCCACATTATGTGTCACTCGATCGCAAGCCGGGAAGTGGGTACGCAATCAAGTCAGCTCGTTGCGGTGTCAGTGGCATCACGATTCGTCTCGAGCTGACATTGTCAGCAGATGATAATATCCATCAACACTACGAGGGCAGCTAGAACTATGGAGCCTCCGTCCTTCGGAAACTGGTTGAGCCATGGTTCCACACGGACAGAGTCATCTGCGCTGACTTGTACTTCGCGTCGGTTGAGACTGCTAAAGTGCTTCTTGACACTGACCTGAAGTTTACTGGTGTTGTCAAGACAGCCAGAAAGGGTTATGCTGTTGACTACCTTTCCGACCTGGAAATAGCTCAGAAGGATTCTCACGTCACGATGGTCATTAATGAGCCCGACTTCATGGCCGTCATGTGGGTTCAACGGGGTAGATGCTATCTAATCACCTCTACTGGGACCCTTGGCTGGTGAAAACATATGCCAAGAGAGGTGGAGGTCCCGTGACGGAAACCCTCACCTGGACGGCATTGATATTTCCATTCCGAAAGTATGTCAGAACTACTATAGAACATGCTATCAGGTTGACAAGTACAAGCGCTTTCGACATGATGACCTTAGGCTGGAAAAGAAGTCCGAGGTTGAAGATTGGGCAATGAGAGTCACCACCTGTATACTGTCTATCTGCATCGTTGACTCGTAGAAGCCGTCTTCGGGATGCCGAAAGAGCAGGATGTTGACTCCGGAGGATTTCTGCTGCCAAGTGCCAGATAGACTAATTGATAAAGGTATGGGCGCAGCTGTGCAGGCTCTGAGGAGGTCTGCAGCTGAAACCCCAAATGAGAACATGCACTTTGACAGTGGGTTTGACGTCCGCCTAACCCTCACTATACACATACATCTCCTGTCTGACGAAACGCGATCAAACGCGGCCTATCAACCTTGATGTTCTTTTTGTAAGAACACAACGAAATTGAAATTCATATCTTCAGGTTGTTTCCAAAATTTGCGTCGCGAACTTAATATTTTTCATCCTGAAACGGGCAGGGATTGCTTCAAGAAGCATGTCCAGGAGGTCCATGGTTTCAAATATAAAGAAAATGAGGAGTATGTTTAAAAATGTTTCAGTAATTTGGGAAGTACAGTCTTCATCTCAGATTGGTGCGCTACCCTGGATGACATCATAGTTGTCAGTCCCAAATATCTATCAAAATAGAAAAGGATTATATATCTCCCAACAGTTCTATCGGCGTCATAAGACATCCTCGGTCTCGTTGCATCGCTACGGAATACCCCTCTAGAAGATGTCACCGTATACCGTCTTCTTTTCAAGGGGGTTCTTCAGAAGAACCCTGAAACACAACTACTTCGGAAGACCACTGGACTAACTCGTCGCTGTTAGAAATAGTAGTACAAACTTTTCTACTTGCACGCAAAAGGAACACAAAGTGGGTGGTAGAGGTACTACACCTTTAACATTTGATAAAAAATCGAAGGATTAACTTACTTATCGCAGTCATGATTTCGATCTCATGTGAGGCCAGAGATGACTTCATATGACGCGAAACTCACTGTTCAATTGACAGTAGTATTACTGGACTTCGAACTGCAATTTGTGAAATTGCTGGTCCAGTAATACTGGCTGATATACTATGAGCTGTACAAGTCCAGGATACCATTATACTGCGCATCGTACTGCGACGTGTGGATGTACATCCCTAATTGTACTGCACTACAATTACACTCTTCGCAGTTGGGAATGTAGTACTACTGCGGTTCGCACTTAGTGAAACTAAGCCGAACGATTACTGCGTCCGGTGAACGTCGGGTCTAGTTCTACTACACTTTCGTACTACCACATGAACACTCATTCTATAATAACTGGATGGACCTACGTTTCCACCATCATGCCCCACCACCACTACTACTCTCTCGCCCTCTCCACCTCCGATGACCCAAGTTCCCCGCATTGCATCGCATACCAGACGTCTCGCCACTCTACAATGATGCCACCCATCCTCCCCACCATCCCTTCCAGTTTGTACACCACATACCACCACCGGAACTCCCTCACCCTCTCCACCTCCATCATCCCGCACTCCCCTCATCGCATCGCAAACCACACCTCTCGCGGCTCTTCAACGACGGCACACACCCCACATACCTTCCAGTCCGGTTTGTGCACCACGCTCCACCGCCACGTCTGTGCGTCCGGATATGGATGCGGACGTCTACGGGGTGCAGTAGTATAGTATACCTTCCGCTCGTACTGCAAATTTTAGTTCGCCATGAAATGCTGACCTCTGTCGCATTCCGAAAAGTGGAGTTGATGTAGGACGGCGGTTTTCCCTATGCACGCCGACTTCCAAATAATACATTTTGAGCTGCCACGTCTAGGGAGCGCCCGAGTCAACTACTCGCAGTTTATTGCCAGGTAAAAAATCCAGTTCGTACCGCGAACTGTGCGGTACATTGCAGTTCCGCATCTCACGTTACATACCTCAATGTCACATGATGCCATATAGCTTGCCTCACGTGGATAAGCTTATCTTAGACCCTTCATACTCATAATCGCCTTCCAACGGATTTTGCGCCACTGCACTGAAGACCACTACGGGCAATATATGCTATCTGCGGGCATGGGGCAATTGAGCATTATGCTCGATGACGTTTGGCTGCACTAGCTCACGCAGAATCTTGCCCACGCTATACAGCTAGAGGTGATGTGTAGAACTCTGCGCTGATTTCTCGGACAGTATTGTGAACATAGTGCAACGCATATAAGGACTAACGTGTACTCCGCGTAAGGTGTGGCGCATTGCACGAGTGCAGCTGGACGGCACCAGTTTAGTGCGTGCCGAACACAGGACGTCCAATTGTATCGCGGGGTTCAAACTTAGTAGTTCTATCCTTCGCATTGCGTTCGTGTAGTACAGCCTGCTTTGTGCATTGACCCCGCACTGGTTAACCATGGGTGCACGAATTGATACATCTGGCACCGCGTGATTTTCGCCGAAGTGTTTGCAACTGCAGCGCAAGGTTGCGCCCTACAGTCGATTCGATATCCTTCCATACGAAACAACATTCTTCGTACGCTCTACGTCCAACTGTCCTTAGAAGCCTCTCGGGATTACAGACAGGAACACTTCACTCCCTCCTTGCCGTACCCGTCCTACAGGTGACCCGTGCAGAGCGGGAGGCACACACTTGTGCTGAATAGTTCTTGTACGTATCACACAAAATGTAGAAACAAACTGATCCTAGAGCCTACATCAGAAGGAAGTTATAAGCTTGCATTTCGTGGCGTTGAAAAGTAAGTAAGTTTTAAGATTGGTGGTGTGTCACCAATGACAGGGGCTGAGATTTGCACATGTCGAAATACAAGAGCAGATGGATGGTTTTGTTCAGATTAAATTTCGCACATCCATCTGCTCATGTGTTTTCACATGTGCAGATCTCAGCCCCTGTCACTGGTGGCACCACCGTAGTCTACATTCTCATTACTTATGAGGCCTCTTTTTCGTGCTATAGCGGCCCCACAATCGCCCATTTTTCTGGGCGATCTGTCTTGCGGCTGAGCCCAAGTTTTTCTCAGCCGCCATTGCATGCCCTGCTCGCTGGAACCAGTCCTGGAACTGGCATGTATAATTTAAGTTTGTTTCACTTCACGCAGTTCAGCAACTTCTCATTGTAGCAACCTGATCTACCTCACTACTTGTCGAAACGGCTATCAAATCCTCGCGGTCGTCGGAGTCCAAACCATCGTCGTTCGGGCTGGCCTCCTCTGCGCTCCTACTTCCGTCCGCGTTCGAGTCTAGAAGCCCGACCACGTCCGTATCGTCCCTAATGTCTAACCCTTCACCTCTTTTAATATTCCTATGACTAACATGGGCCATCTCACTGACCAGGATCTGCGGTATCCGTCTCGGTGCGGAGAACACCCGGTCCGGCACTCCTTTCCCTTCTGGCCAAGAGTAGGTATGGTACCGTATCGTCAACTCATCGGCAGCGCGGTCCTCATATCTGGACCCGGCGTGCGTGAGATGCCCGTGCCCGAAACACCCACAGTTAAGTGGCACAATGATCTTTTTCATCATGGAGTGCGCCGCTGCTAGCACCTGTTTGCTCTCCTCCCCAGATGCGAACGCGTGTGAGTAGTCACCTACGTACAAGGGGAAGCACACTACCCCACTCACCACTGTAAAAGCGCCCACCGTCTCCGCTGCGAATATCTCTTCAGGGTCACTGTGCGACGCCTACAGCAGGCAGCCCTTTTCAGTGACAAAAAAACGAGCCCCTGTTTTAGGTATGAACAGCCATCTGCCGAATATCTGCCTCAAACCGACGCACGCAGCAAACTGACCCCCCACACGTCCACCTGCGGACGCCTTGGGAAATTTCAATCCCACTCCCGCCTTGATTCGCAAGCCTCCATCAGCGGGCTCCGTGTACTGGAGTAGCGGGTGATTTCCATATCCCGGTGTACTCCATCCCCCTCATCTTCCCCCTTGTTCACAATCGGGTTCCACCAGCTCTCATTCGGACCCTGTCCCAATGCATTCTCAGCGTTGAATGTGCTCCCAGTGAACGAAAACATCTTTTTAACGTGGGAAAGCTTTCACTTGGGCGTCAACATCAGGTGCTCGAAGCTTCTGCGCGGAATGACGCTGCAGTCAGCGAATTTCCCAAGGCATGTGTAGGGGAAGTGCTGAAGCTCATCTTGGCGCTTCTCCACGTCGCCATATCCTTTGCTATAATCCTCATCTCCGTCTGCTATATTCCTGCAGAAGTGCGTCTGACGCCGGCTGGGCTTCCAGATGTCCGGACCCCAATAGATACCCCCACGCTCGCTAAAAAATACGTAGCTCCCCATGAAGAACTAATGCTGATGCATGGCTATGATATCCTTGATGGTAAGGTATAAGGACGCCCGGTGCTTCATGAGTACGTGGATAGGAGACGACCAGAGCATGGGCTACGGGTCTTTCGCCGTCCGCACCCGCAACGTCTCTCCTTCGTCATCTGTGGGGCCGAAGTATGCCAGATTTTCCCACGTCTCGTGTGTTGTATCAAACACCAAGGTCTCGTCCATAGTGCCGGCCAGCAACTAGTTAGGAACCTTGCCGTCGAACATCTGCGGGGCACCTTTACGATGGCCCATGTTCTCCTATGCCGAATTAGTGTTCTCAGCCATCTTCGCGACCTCTCATCTCGACCACCCCACTGTCCTTTTGACTCTACCAGACTTCCCAGACTGCAAGACCTTCACGAGTCGAGGCGTTGACCGTGACGAGGGTGGAGCCGTTCTCTTCGTTGCAAGCGCTTTTGTGAGGGGCAGCACTACTGGGGCCATCCTCACACGGACTGCATGCTCCAGTGCAGTCGCGTAGGTTGCAGGAGCATGCGAGGGACAGCGGCGTGTATAAGGCACAAGGCACAGCAGCCGGGGTCGTCATGCGAGCCGGGGCAGTTTGCTTGCTGGGACCGGAGGCAAAGTGCTCAGTTACCTTACTCACGAAGCGCGTAGCTCTGGCCTTGTTGCAATTCTCCAGATCTTCTCGGAAGTCGTTGCCTCTGTTGCAGAGAAGATGCATCTGGTTCCGGTAGAGTTCTTTGACTGAAATTCTGAGGGGTTTCGATTGCGCAATCTCAGGCCCCAGAACTTCATCTCAACTCAGGCCCTTCGTCTTTCCATCCTTCTAAAACAAGTCTAGGCATACTTGGGAAAGCTGGTGCGCGCACGCGTAGGAAGCTTCGGATTTAAACTTTCCGTCCCGGCCCGCCTTGTCGATGAGCCGCGACGTGGCAGTCATGAACAGAGAGAGGACTCGAGTTCCCTCTGGCCAAAGGTGCTAGTCATGAACGTGAGTGAGTTCGAGCTTCTTAGAGGCCGAGGTTTCGGAGGTCGAGTCGCTCAGCACTTTCACCGGGCCTGAGTCTCGAAGGCAAATATTGGGTATTTGTACGTAGCGGCGGTGGGTGTACAGGCCGGTTGCTGGCAGCGGGATGGCCTCGGTCATTGCTTCCCGAGCTCCCTTCTAACTCAACGCCGGTGGACACATGTCTTTCTCCTCGGCGAGAGCCTGCTAGTGGATGATCGACCTGTCGATGCGGACCAGTGTGGCGGAAGTGTTCTGCTAGGTCGCGTCCAACATGACTTCCGTACTCGTCATAACCCTTCCATCCTTTCGGCGGACAAGCCACGCAAGGAGGTTCTCGCGAGCCCTGGCCTTGCCATTCTTTTTATCTTTCAGGCTAAGGATACCTTGGCGGCGATGACGACCGTCGACCATAGCACACTTGAAACCTTCGCGTAACACCATGCCGTCCTTGATGGTCTTGTCAGCGATATCCGGTGGCGAGCGATTATCGCACCGTCGCACTGTGACCAATATGACGCCAAAGTCTTAATTGTAGCCACGCTCAACCATCCTGGCCTGAACGCAATCGTGGTGGCGTCCGTGCTTCTGCGAAGAACATGCTGCGGCTGTATGGTCAGCGCAATATATGTGTAAATCTCCGTGGACTCATAGTTGGCCTATGAGCAAGTCTCGCAGGATACCAGCTGCTCCTTGACCTCCACGCCAACCGCATCGGAGTCCGCAGCGTACGATCTCTCTGTTGCTGGAGAGCTGTCTGACGAAGGGCGCGCGTGGCCTGAGGCGTCTCGGCGCAGGCGTTTGCGTGGTGGTGACTCCTGTAGAGAGGGTTATGCGCCCGCTTCGGCCCGTAATTCCTCCCCCGTCGCAGCCGGCTTCGATTCCGGCCCCAGTTCCGGATCCGACTGTACCCCCAGCTGCGGCTCCGTGGCCGACGTGAGCGAGTCGCGCGTGGAGGTCGTGATGGGAAGTGTACCGGCAATTTCGAAAGTACGCCACTTGCGAGAAATGATCAACAATGGGAATGAAGAAGGAGAAATGATATACTGGAAAGGCGGAGAAGAAGAGAAGGGATCCATGTGCGGCGAAGGATGCACGGGTGACGGCAGAAAATAGAAAGACTGAGAGAAGAAAGTGGTAGCGCAGGAAGGCTAGGGACACGAGGGCCACAGGCGGTTGAATG